>JAFVLL020024379.1:0-17050 GCA_021397915.2 Tor tambroides | reverse complement strand
TTTTTGGATAAACCATCCCTTTAAGCTTCAGTAGAAAGCACACAACAGACGTAAAAACAGATATCTTTTCTTTTCCAAGAATCTCGCCTTACCATGCAGATTTTCCCTCGCCGTCTCTCAGTAGAAAAAAAATCTGTTTTATCTGTCTTTTTGCACTTCTTAAAAGTCACTTCATCAAAGTGATGGATAATACATCCAACAAGATAGCAACGGCAGCAATTACTGTTCAGCCGTGGCATCACATCGCAGAATACACAAAATATGATTCCCCTTTTAATGCATATGACCTCCAGAATTTATTGCAGGTACGTACATTTACAAGAAAGTGGATTTTGGCAAGTTGGCACCGGCGAGCCCCCTGGGGTGTGTATTTTATACTGACAGCGAATCAGAGTTATCAGCACCTATCAGATAATGCATTTATCATTAAATTTCACATTTGCATTTCAATCTGGAAAGGAAATGAGCATTGGCGGCGTAAGATAAGAGCGGTAGGGACGACGGTAATAAACGGTCCCTGTGATCAGGCAGCCAGCAGGGCTGAGGGGGTCAGTCACACAACGATGGGGGCAAGCGCATACAAAAAGAGGCATCATAGACCAGTTAAGGCTTTCCGGAAGAAAATGCTGAGCTTTAAACTCCTGCTTTAAAAAAAAGAAAGAAGGGGGGCTAAGCAGCCCAATGTCTCTCTGATCATCCATCCTGTAATGCTGAGAGAGAGACAATTCCCTCCCTATTTGTTTTGAATGAATGATTTTTGTTGGTTGTGTCGCTCATCTGTGAAAGTATCACACAAAGAAACATGTTCCATAACAACACTAGAATTCTGTCTTTTCTGATGGAAATGTTAGTGGTGCTTGAGGTCTCCAGATATGTCACGAGTGTTAGTCGGTGGGATTCTTTTCACCTGTTTTTTCGCCTGCTAGGTGAAAATGGTAAATCTGATCTCTTAGAAAAAGGACCATACAAAAAGCTGCATGAGTTCTGGTGTCACTCAGGTTTGGAGCATAAATGGAGCAGGGTGTGTTACATGCTGAAGTTCAATATTTTGTGTTAGAGGTATAAGCACCGTTGCCTTAGCAAACACTAGTCTGATATCAGTCGAGACGTTGGTGTTATAGTTTCAGTTCATTTACTAATGCATGATACTGTACATTTACAGTTATCTAATTACAATCAGACATTTTTTTATTATTATTTATCACCATGTATAGCATGCTCATGCTATTAAGGTATAGCATGTGCAAGCTCATTTTTTCTCTAGTTTTACATTTATTTATTTTTACTTTTGTCATCATTTAACTCTTACTTAAAGTTCTTTAAAAACACTTAATCTTTAAAAACACTGATTATTAAATAACACTGTTACTGCACATACAATAACATTTAAACAAATTAATTAATTAAATTATATAAATAAATTATATAAATAATAATTATATAAATTATATAAATAAATTAAAACAACTTATGGTCTATAGAGTCAAATAAAGTAACAAATCCATAATTCACTGTGTAAATTATAACGTTGTGATAAATTCCTAAATTCCTTTGTATAAATAATTGATTGTAACTTTTAGTGTTAAGTGTGTGTGTGTGTGTGTGTGTGTATGTATGTGTGTGTATGTATATATATATATATATATATATATATTTATATATATTTATATAATATATATAATATATTTATATGAAGAGTTCATTTGCAAAAACGGATAATTCTCAGAAATCATGCTTTTTCATTGTGCATTCCAATTAATCTCAATCAAATTGCAAGTGGGTTATTTTGATTAGGTTAAAAATAACTTTAAAAAACAGCTAACTAACACAATAAAACACAATTAAAACATGATAACATAAAAAGCATGATTTTTGAGAATTTTAAAAAACGTAGTTATCTGTTTTTACAAATAAACTATATATACTATATATATATATATATACATATATATATATATATATATATACTAGTGCTGTCAATCAATTAAAAAATGTAATCGCATTAATCACAGTCATGGACTGCATCATGTGTCATATAGTGGCTGTTGTCATGGACTGTGATTAATCACGATTAATCGCAAATTTGAAATACTAGGATTTACCTGTATATGTGTTGAAATAAAGAAATACATGACAAACTAGTTTAAGGAAACAGAACCTTTCACATCTCCGCGAGGTATGAGACATAATCCTTATTATTCTTTTGTTTTTATTCAGCCATTATCAGCCTTTATACTGGCAATAAAACGTTTACCAAGCCACATCGCTTCAATCCCATACATACATTTACCCAGCTATTATCAAAAGTATTTCTAAATAAATACAACAAAACATTTTCTTGCGACCTTACGTGAAGTATTATGACAAAATGCATTATGAAGAAGAATTGGACCTGTTTGCAGGTGCATTGGTGCTAACATTAGCATCATGCTTCATAAGACAATTTATGAGATTAATAGTACACTTTTACTCAAAACTCACTTTAAACCACCACCGAGTGTTTGTAATAACTTCCTTTTGCGATCACATGTGGAATTTGGTCGTTTACTGTTGTTAAAATATGCTATTTATAGCCTTTTTATCGCTGTACAAATTAGCATTAAAGATGTACACATTCATTATTGTTATTAAAATATCCAAATCTCAAGAAAATCACATACAAACCATATCATATCGTAATCGTGTGTTTATTATCTTACATAATCTATAGTGGCTGTTGTCATGTTTATTTCTGCTGTGTAAAAGCCTTAACATGTATGCTTTGCCTGAAACTCACTTTGTTTGTGATGTTACAACCGCCTCTCCGTTCTTAAGTTGCCAGGTGCGGTACATTATAAAAGTAGCCCCAAAAAAACCACGCAAATCACAGCTCTGTAATTTTTCCCACGACTGCATTTTCAAAGTAGCCCAATTGTGCGGAAAACCGCAACCGTGGCAACACTGGTTGGCTGTACCCTTACCACACAACGATAGATTACCTTCCGCGCTGCAATGACGGCAAGAATTTGGGATCAAACCTTAACAAACGATTAATTTGCGTTAAAAAAATATTAACGCTTTAAAATTTTTAATCGCATGCGTTAACGCGGTAACGTTGACAGCCCTAATATATATATATATATATATATATATATTTTTTTTTTTTTTTTTTTTTTGATCAAGAATACAGTTACATAATTTATTCTTGATAGCAAATCTGAGTTTTCAATATTACTGTCTTTTTTAAATAAATGATCTATAATTTCTAAAATATTTAAAAAATGAATTATTCCATTTTTTTTCCAAATTCCTATTATCCAGAATTGTAATGTTGGTGCATCCCAATAATCGTTACATCAAAAAAAAGGGAAAAAAAAGAATTGTGTTGTGTAAAAAAATGATGTTACAAATGACCTGTTTAGCTTTGTTTCTTCTGTGAAACACAAAATGAGCTGCTTTTCTGAATATCCAAGTTACAAAATTAGATTTACACTGTCAGTCAGAATCCTGACAATTAAAAACAGTTACAAAAAGAACAATAATCACCATGAAAGTAGTCCATATGAATCATGTGCTATATTCCAAGTCCTCTGAAGTCATACAATAGCTTTGTATGAGCATCAGACTGACATTTAAGACGTTATTCACTGAAAATCTTGCCTCCAGCTCTCAAATCTCATTGGAGCCACATGAGGGTGAGTAGATAATGACAGAATTTTCATTTTTGCCTGAACTATCCCTTTTAATCTAGTTTGTCAGATTCATCTCACTGCTGAATTCCATATTTACCTCCCACCACGATCCTTCTGATAGCGCCGACGGTTGCTAATGCTGCTGATAATCTTGTTACATTACACAGATACCATCTATTCTACATGCCCCATTCGCTCCTCACAGAGACATTACTGTCAAACTCCGGCAGGAATGTGGATTTCTGGCAAAATAGAATGCAAATGAGAAAATCGCCCAACAGGAAACAACCCTCTCAGAATACAGGATATGACATCGCTCACGCAGCTGCACCACTGTCTCTTGGGGAGCTGTACAGTGGACATTAATCTCCGCACGTAATAACCGCATTCACTTTCACGTCATGTCTTCTTCTGAAAGGCCATTTCCCCCCTTTCATTTCTCCCATTGTGTTGGAAAAGTCAGATGGGCCTGTTATAATTTAAATAAAGATGGGAATCACACCATCAAATATGAACATCTCGAAAGACATGACTTCCTGTTCGCAGCGATTAAAAGCAAATTTATTTAGTTTAAGAGACTTATCACTTTATTTATTTTATTTTTTAGTCCTTTTTTAGTGTTCAAATCTGGAGTCTTTGTTATTGCCCGGCTTAAGTTCAAATGCATGATTATGATCGGAAATAGATAATTCTTAATTGTTCGGTGTGAATGGGATATTTAATAGAGAGCACATCAAAAGAAGGACAGTATCTTAATGAAGAGACTCGCACAGGTTTGTCTTGCTTTAAGAATCTTTTAAAACCAATTCCAGGATTTGCTTTAGGTGTAAAAATGGCAGAAGTTCACAAGCTTCAATGTTAAAGGGGTCACAGATCAGTGGTGTTTTACGTGGTTCCCAACCAGTGTTATTTTATTATCACTGAGATACTGTTATAGTTTTTAATAATATTTTGAATTAGATTTTTTATATATATATATATATATATATATATATATATATATATTCTGGTTTCATTTTAATTTTACTTAAAGTTTTAGTCATTTTGTTGTGTGTTTTTGTAATTTTTATTAGTTTTTGTTGTTTTTAAATATGTCTACATAGCTTTTATTAATTATATTTCGATTTTAGTTATTTTAGTATTAAACTAAATGCAAATGAAAAATGTTGTCTTCGAAACGAAATTATATAATTTTAATATATTTAATTTTAGTTTATATTTAATTTGATTTCAGTTAGCATTTATTTCAAGTTTCATTTTATTGTTTAATTTTAGTTAACTATATAACCATGTACATAACAGTGTTATTTTAGTATAATTGAGATTCTAATATTTTCATGTTTATTTTTTCTGTTTTCATTTTCCATTTTAGTTACATGTTTTAGTTGTTTTGTTATGTACTTTTGTCATTTTCATTAGTTTTTTTATGTTTATATATTTTTATTTGTATATTATATGTATTATATTTATATTATGAGGTTATTTTAGTTTTAGTTTTGGTTATTTTAGTGCATCAAGTTAAACTAAATGAAAATAAGAAATGTTGCTTTAGCAACAAGCCAAGTTTAAGATTTTTATATTTCTTTTTTTTTTAATATATTTATTTCATATTTATTTTTATTTTTTTTAGGTTTTAGTTTTAGTTTATCTATAATAACCTTGGTACCTGATTGGCCAAACTTTTTTTGCAATCTCGTCTGTGTACCATATTCGTTGCACATGAGAGGTGATGTAAAACATAAAATATTACCATAATTACTATATATTTGTGTTGCATATAACTGATCATTAAGGAAAATAGCAACACTAAGTAAGTAATTTTTGTGAATGAACGTTTGATTCTCAGTCATGCCCATGTACTGACTCTGATCAAGTCTTGGCACAAACATTTGGGGGGCAAAATATGATTTGACCCCTATAAGCACTTGAGTTCCACAAAAGTTCACTTCTAGCTTCCTTCTAGTCCGTAAGCATGTTCTGTGAAGGCAGGAGAGCATCCCTGAGATTAAAGGATCATCCACTCTCAGCTCATAAAGGCGGTGCTCTGTTATCTGCTCCTCCGTCTCCTTCATTCTCTCTCATCATGGGCTTCTGTATATTAGTGGTAATAGCCTGTACAGCTATTTTGTTAATTATCATGGACGTCTTTGATACATATCTTGACACGCTCCTCAAGGCATAAAGAAAGTGCATATGCAGGAACAGAAAGGGAAGGAAGCTTTTATGGATTAATTAACTTCTTTTTTTGTACTTATCACTACGTCTGCCCTTAAATAGAAGCCTTTAACTTTAACTTAAAGTTACTTTAACTTAACTTTTGATCAATTTAAAGCATCCTTGCTAAATATAAGTATTAATTTCTATAATCCCCCCCCCCCCCCCCCAAAAAAAAATATATACTGACTAAATGCTGGATCAAATAAATGCAGGCTTGGTGAGCAGATGAGAATTCTTAAAAACCATTAAAAATCTTACTGTTCAAAAACTTTTGACTGATAGTGTATATATTGAAAAAGTATTTTTAGAAAGATCCATGTATATAGTCAAATTAATTTATATTTAATTTATTTTTTTATTTTATTTTTATTTATTTTCTATATATTATATGTCTCTAAAAAGAGAGGCAGTATTAAAGGATATATATATATATATATATATATATATTAGTGCTGTCAATTGATAAAAAAACCTAATTAATCGCATGTTTTTTTCTGAAATTGATCGCGATTAATCCCACCTAACATTAAACTTTTAAAATATACTTTTATATTGCAATAATTTCACATTTAATCTTCAAATTAATGTAGAAACAATATGAAGACGGTATATTTTTAATATTTGTTTAATGGCATCTTTTAATTTTTTTCATTAATCTTTTAATTAATGGCATCTTGACTACTGCCATTCAGCATTACAGTATAATTGAGAGCTATCAATTTTAATATTTATTAGACTTTAATAAAATAACTTCTAATTTAAGTGATCTTTAAACAATCTTCACATAAACCCATTATAACCAGTGTCATATTTACAGTAGCTACCTGTGCCCTTCAGCAAGTAGGAAATATACAGAAATTGAATAAAGTTATCAAACACTAAATTCTGAATTCAATTTAGATGAATCCTTAAAGCTATAAAAGTTATTGATTTCCTCTTTTTTTTCTTTTGTTCTTTGATGAACAGACATCACAGCAGCTGGGTTAATAGGTTATTTTGAGTGCTGTTTCTTTAAGAGCTGCCGCTGCTGAACATGACACGGATCTGACACGCATTGTATTTTCTCTCAACTTTCTTTACCTTTTCTGACCCACTTCAGGTCTTAAAGTCTCTATTAATGAGCTGACGAGTTGAATCGGGTGTGTTAGATGAGGGAGACAGTGTTAGGCTGCTCCAGGACAGTTTTGAAATCCATTTCAGAGGTCTTAAATGTGACTCGTATATAACATATGTGACCCTGGACCACAAAACCAGTCTTAAGTCACTGGGGTATATTTGTAGCAATAGCCAAAAATACACTGTATGGGTCAAAATTATTGATTTTTCTTTTACGCCAAACATCATTAGGACATTAAGTACAGATCATGTTCAATTAAGATATTTTGTAAATTTCTTACTGTACTGTAAATATATCAAAACGTAATTTTTGATTTGTAATATGCATTGCTAAGAACTTCGTTTGGACAACTTTAAAGGCGATTTTCTCAATATTTTGATTTTTTTGCACCCTCAGATTCCAGATTTTCAAATAGTTGTATCTCTGCCAAATATTGTCCTATCCTAACAAATCATACATCAATGGAAAGCTTATTTATTCAGCTTTCAGATGATGTATAAATCTCAATTTCGAAAAACTGACACTTAAGACTGGTTTTGTGGTCCAGGGTCACATATAGCCTAATACATGCATGCACAGTTTTAAGGCAGCTTTAATCGCCTTCATGACTTAACTGACCACGACATTGCATGCACGTCGTTTCTTTCGCGCTTTGATATGAAATGATAAAAGCTACAGCGCGCGCCAGCACCTTTGTGCATGCAATTGAAGAGCCCGTACAGTACCGTAACAACAGTACACCTCCTCATGGGCGGCTCTCTAAGCTCAGCAGTGCCTGTCGGACACAGTCGGTTTCGTCTGCGTGTGCCAACTGGACCCGGGCCACGAGCCGAACACGGGCAGGTTCTGCTGAAGAAGCCCTGAAGACAGACAGGAGCGGGTATCCAACCGCCTCCGCCTCATAGTCAGGAAGCACGTATAGATTCCCTGTTCTCCTCTCAGCCCACCTGTACGTGGAGCTGACACTGTCCGCCCTTGACCGGACCCCCTCACCCGCACCAAACAATAGCCGCTTCAGCTTTAATGCACATATGTCATGCTAAGTGAATTTGTGGAGCAGATGGTCACGATAGCATGGCAGGTGCCTCGACAAATGTTTGCGTTTGCTGTGCTGCTATTTATATCGGCGCAAAACACAGCGGCACAAATATTTGAAAAGGCCATTGGGTGTTTTTTCAACATGCGTCACAATTATCAACGTGTCTTTTTTGTTCTTCCCAGCCCAAAACAAACAGATGGCAGTTATGGGTTCAGTGCTAACCGCCTTAGATTTCTGTGCAGATCTGAAAATACGCAGCGAAAAGATGGATGAAGGTCTTAAAGGAATAGTTCACCCAAAAATAAATATTCTGTCATCATTTACTCATGTCGTTCCAAACCAGCATGATGTTTTTTTTTTGTTGTTTTTTTTCCCCTGGGAAACACAAAAGGAGATGTTTATGCTTTTCAATCTAATGAAAGCAAATGAGGCTTCAAAAATGCCAAAAAAAGCAACCAAAAATTATTTAATAGTAGACTATATGTGACCCTGGACCACAAAACCATTCTTAAGTCGCTGGGGTATATTTGTAGCAATAGCCAAAATGATTAATTTTTCTTTTATGCCAAAAATCATTAGGATATCAAGTAAAGATCATGTTCCATGAAGATATTTTGTAAATTTCCTATTGTAAATATATCAAAACTTAATTTTTGATTAGTAATATGCATTGCTAAGAACTTCATTTGGACAACTTTAAAGGCCTTTAGATTTTTTTGCACCCTCAAATTCCAGATTTTCAAATAGTTGTATCTCAGCCAAATATTGTCCTATCCTAACAAATACATCAATGGAAAGCTTATTTATCAGCTTTCAGATGGTGTATTAATCTCAATTGCGAAAAATTGACCCTTATGACTGGTTTTGTGGTCCAGGGTCACATATGGCTTTTGTGTTATATTCCAAGTCTTTTAACTGCAAAAATGAATTCTTAGGTTTTTATTAGACTTATTTTGACAAAAAAAGAAAAGAAAAAGAAAATTCTGTTCATTTACTCACCTTCATGTCATTCAAAACCTGTTTGACTATACTTTCTTCTTTTATTTTATTCCTTCATTTTTTTTTTAAAGAATGTTGTTAACAAGACAATTTTGGTTCTCATTGATTTGTGTTATATTTTTTGTCCATAAAATGGAAATCAATGGGAAATGAAACTGGTGGGTTACCAACATTCTTCAAAATATTTTCTTTCTATCTACAGAAGAAAGGAAGTCATATGGGTTTGGAATGACATGAGGGTGAGTAAATTTGGATGGTCTAGTGAAAAATACATCAAGATATATTTCATATCAAGCAGTGTTGCATCTCAAATAAATCCATGTTGTTTTAAGGATTTTTAGATGTCTTTGCTGGAAAATGAATATTTTTAGATCATTTAACTGAAAGTGTGCAAACAAAAATGAGACTTGAGCTAACGCAGATGGGTCTATTTTCATTTAAAAAACTCATTTATGTCTGTATCATATGGCTTTAGAGAACCTCAGTATGATGTACAACTGCTTTTATTGGACTTTTGTGCTGCATTTTTGTGAAACTTTATGCATCTTGTCATTCTGTGGTCACTAAGAAAGGAAGTCATATGGGATCGCAATGACATTAGGGTTAGTAAATTATACCAGAATTTGAATTGTTGGATGAATTAAGCCTTTAATGGTGCCACTGATTTAGCATATTTATCACAATTACAAACATCACAAGGGTTTGTTCCTTTAACACACAGACTCTTCGAATCAGCCTGTGTATGTCAACATATTTAGCAATGACCTAGAATCCAGGAATTAAACATTCAAATAGCTGCAAACCGGCATTCCATTGTCTGCTTGTTGACAGCTTTTGAATTACATGCTTTAATGCTGGGCTTTCAGATAAACATCCCACCGTACCCACAAAAAAAATCAAATGTCGCATACAAACTGTTAATCAGCGTTCGGCGACCGACACCTGCTCGTGTCCAGCGACTAGCAAAGTTTCTCATCTTTCTTTTCACATTTGTATCTTTTCCTCTAATTATTCACCGAAGTCTGTTAAGTCACTGTGCCGTCCGAGGGGAGGGAGGGGGGCCCAGATGCAGATTAGGCTCCTGAAGATGAGGGTCTAAAAGGGATTTAATGGTAGAATGGATTAGAGAAATCCTTGTAACAATGTTAAATAATTATAGTTCCAGCCGAGATCAAAGCAGCATTGATTGAACCCCTCAAGCCTTTAACACAGAGAGGAAAGAGGGAGAGAGAGAGTGAGAGAGAGAGAGAGAGTCTTAGAAAGCAAAGATTGGTAAACTCCTGCTCGGGCCGCAGCGGCGCTCACACATGTGGATTGGCGAGGAAGCTCGTGGATAAAAAGATGTATCCTTTAGGAGAGCTCCGTCTGGCTTTTGTCACTGGAGCTGGAGATCCATTTGAGAGGTCTGATAACGGCGCAGACGAACTCGTGAGGGAACGTTGTCAGAGGCGCTCGCGCTGATACCTAAGCGTTTTAAGACGACTTATAGACAGACCGGAATTTAATGTATGCAAAGCACCAAGTTTGAGCGGAGGCTTTCAGTCGGAGTTGTTTATTTCCCATGTAATCAAGAAATTTTGACATGCCTGGCTGCCGCTCATTTTCCGAGCGAGGGTGTCTCGTTCGCTGCTCTCAGCCATCTTACCGCAGGCTTTCTCTGTTAGTCTCGCGCAGATAAGTGGTATTGTGCGAAATCAGATTGTCGTGACAATGCGGTACAGTAGAATTTGGTACTGAATGAGCCGGGTTATGTAGACGAGGTGGGTCGAAAAAAGGACTAAATAAGGTGGATGTGATTTTTCCAGTGATGTTTGGCAACTGAACTAATACAACAACTTGATGCATGAATGCTCATTTGTGGGCAGGGCTCGGTTTTGTGTTTACTGGGGAGGGAGGAGCTAAGATTTGGTATTTCACTGCCGCACAAACAGTGGCTGATTCTTGTGCTGATGATATACTCAAGCAGAGATTAGCCTGCAATTTTCGTCGTAGGTCTTGCAATATCCGTGCGTGCAAAGGTTCTGCGCGATCCTCTTGTTCAATATTCTCGAGGTCTGAATTGATATAGCAATATTGACGAACTTGCTGTTTTGGCAAGGGGCGGGGCAATACTGAAACACCATCTAAGCTGTTCGCCAATCACAACGCACTGGGACAGCTAACCAATCACAACACATTTCGTTTTTCGGAAGGCGGGCCTTCATCAAACCCGGAACTAATCGAGCCGTTTGTGTCAGGCTGGGGAGAAAGGTATTGTAATAATGTAAATTATGTGAAAAATAATGTGATTTTCGAACCACCAAGCATAAGAGCATGTTCTAGTACACCCCCAAAACAAAATCAAGACTTTGTAAAAGAGCATAATAGGACTCCTTTAAACATCTTTTCAACAAGCTGGAGTTTATTCTAACTTTAAGAGTTTATTTATGATTTTTTTTTTCCTTTCAGGTTCTTCTTGAGCTTGTATTTAGAACATTCTCAAGAAAAAATACATTCTTAAGAAATGTTTTAAAACTACAAATTATTCTTAACTTTACCCTTAAGTTAGAAAACAAGAAGGAAATAGCAGTTTCGTGAATAGAATGTTTCGTGAATCCGGCCACAGGTTACTTCGTTCATTACAGCACTCAGACCTCAATATAATCTGGATAGTTTTTTTTGATGAAATACCTGATGCACACAGACGTTGCACTTGTCGCAGAAAACCATCTCGTTGCCGTCCTCGCCCTCAGGTGAGCGACACACGTCACAAACCACGTCCTCGTCATACTCGATGCCCAGACCCTCCTCGGTCTCGATGGCCTGCTGCATGTTCTGCTGACACCTGCTCTCTAGCTCCACCAACACCTGCTCCATGGTGAGCTCGTCCAGCTCTGGAAGTGCTGACACACAAAGCAAACGGCCTTGTATTTATGGATTCTGCCACATTAGCAGAGCCCTATGATTACTATGACGCGGAAAACACGGACAGAATCGTGGAATCCAGTCAGAAAAATGGAATTAACTGTATAACGTGGAATGCAGAGTCAACGAAGACGACAACGAAAATTATTCATTAACGAACATTTTTTTCTGTGACTAAGACGTGACGTTGATGAGCTAAAACTAATATCTGATGATAAAAACTATGACGAAATTTATGCCGCGTCTTCGTTAATAAGACGAGACGGGACTAGAGTGTTATTTGAGTACTGTTGGCTGCACCACAAAGATACGCTATTTTCGTTCAAATCAAAGCGCAAACAAACATAGATGACGTATCGGTGTGGCGCGGCTGACACAGAACAGCGTACGCATTTTGCATCCAGCAGATATTCTCCAAAATGGTGCTACGCTGACACAGAGGAGACGAATTGTTGAATAAAGTCTCTTTTTTTTTTTATTTGCGTACAAAAAGTATTCTCGTTGCTATTTAACATTACGGTTGAACCACTGATGGCAGCTGGACTATTCTGACCATGTTTTTTATACTTTTCTGTGCCTTGACAGCAGTGCAAATTGCTTAGCAGTCAATGGGACAGTCACAAGCCTCCTGGTTTTCATCCAAAATATCTTAAATTGTGTTCTGAAGACGAACAAAGCTTTTACGGGTTTGGAACGACATGGGGGTAAGAGATTAATGACAAAATTTTCATTTTGGGGTGGAGTAAACCTTTAACTGTCTTGTCTTTTAAAATGTGCGTCCCTGTCATTGGATTGCAATCAGATAAGGGGCGTTTGCATTTCTAGTCTCAGTACGGCAGCCGCAGTGGATGAAACAGGCTACCAAAATGCGATCACTTGCTCAAATACACACACAGCAGTCCAAATGTCTATCATGTAGAGCATCTCACGTAAATACAGTCGATTATGGCTTAAGTGAACGTAAACAGGCAGGTGAAAACTGAATGTGTCGATATTACATGATGCATGCCTTCTGTCTTAAATGGACAGCATTCCTAATTAAATACCTATCTGTGTCATTAACGTTAACCAACAAAAGATGTAAAATAAATGTATACATGTTAAGTAAACCTACTGTCTCTGAAAAATTAGTTTAATTTGTATCTCTACCCAAAAATGAAAATTGTCATCATTTATTCCAGTTTTTCCAAATTCAATCCTTGATTCAAATTTCTCATGAGCTTAATTGATTTGGTCTAAAGACAGAATAATTAATGACTATTTTTGTTTGAAGACTACATATAAAATAGCTACTAAAATAAATGTTGGTAACTGCAATTTGGTTAAAAGTAATAACTAAAAGTTGACAAAATTGCAATGACTTTTCGTCGACTAAAACAAAACTAAATTTATGAAATACTCAAATGACTAAAATCTGACTAAGACAAATTAACATTTTCGTCTCAAGATAAAGACTAAATTAAAAATACCTGTCAAAATTAACAGTGGTGGAATGTCACAGAATTTGTAAAATTTTGAATGAATATGAATCCTGCATGTTCCTTGTGCCTCTGTGTGAATGAATGGCACAGATAAGCGGTTTTGTTTACTACACACATATTGAAGCACACGTGACGCTTGCAGTGATTTCAGTGTCTGCCGTCTCAGAAAATGAGGACATAAATACATGACAAACATCTTCAGAACAGATCAGAGAGGCACTTCATGACCGTTTGATCATTTCATTTAAGAAAAACTACCATAATATCACATACACATACTAACAAAACTCTTCACAGCAACCCGTCGAAGGATAAAGTTCGGTTTAACTTGAAGAAACTGTGGCAGAAATATACTATAATATACATCTTCCTACTAATGCTACTACTAATAAAATTATTATTAAAACTTTACGTTTAAAGAATAATCACATGAATTTTCTTGCATGTTTTAATTCATTTTAACAGTAAACCTCCGTTGAGCAGCACTTTGTTTGCCAAAAAAAGGGTTTGTTTAATTACATTTTGTTTAATTTCATTTTGTTTTATGCCATCATTTGATTAAAGAAAAAGTACATAGCACAAAATTTCTGGAAAAAAAAGTTTTGATTATTAAAATGCAATTAAACCAGTAAAATTGAATCCAGAAAAAATAAAACACAGAACTTGGTAAAAAATAAAACAGAATTTGAGAAAAACTACTGTTAACTTGTATAAGTTTCATGATTTGAATTAATTAGACAAGCTTTTTGAATAATAAAATTTAATGTAACCATTAAAACACAGTCCAGAAAAATTAAAATGGGGAAAAAATTTGGAAAAAAATAAAACATTTCATAGGGCCATACTTCAGCACAGCAAAGATGAATGAGAGAACAGGGATAAAATCATGACATATCATAGTCCAGACTTGAACCTGTGAACTTCTGCTTAAACGTGATAGAAATTACATTTACGTCTGGGCTTGGCGCTTACTTATATCTCAAGGAGCATATGCCCTTCTAAGATGAAAAAAATTAGAAGCATATCTCGCAATTCTGACTATATTTCTTGCAATTGCGAGTTTATATCCTGTAATTCTGAGAAAAAAAAAAATCAGAATTGCGAGACCTAAACTCACAATTGCGAGAAAAGAATCAGAAAAAAGTTGCAATTACCTTTATTTTTTTATTCCATGTTAACTCTTTACCTAAAATTAAACTAAACAAAGAAAATACAAAAATAAAAACTAATTTTAAATATTAATAAAAACTATAATAGTATCTCAATGATACAAAAATAACACTGACAATTCAACTAAATGTAACTAATTTCACACAAAAAAAAGATCCAACTCTGCCTTCAATTCTTTTATTGGTCTGTTTACAATAAGAAACTTAAATCAAAGAAAGAGAATTTAGATAGCTGATAAATCTTACCTAGTTGTCTGAATTCAGCATTAACCAGTTCAAGCCAGGTCACATCCAGATCATCCAGATTATAACAACTCAACGACTCTGTGAGACCATGTGACTCTCCAAAGCCGAACTCTGACTGGCCCCTGGTTTGGATCGGTGAAAAGAATGGGATTCGACTGACCTCCGGAAGCATCCTGGGAAAGAAATTGCACACTTGAATGACCACAAAACTCATCCTTCATGCATCAAGTACTCAAAAGTACTTCAAGTTAAGCTCAATGCACAAGATTCATTGCATAATGCTGATAACCACAGGAAATCATTGTGGCTCTTCCTTTATTTAGTTAGTTATAAGAAAAAAATCAGGCCCAGTGTCCACAGTGACATGTGATCTGTGTCAATGCATGCTGAAATCAGTCATTCTGAAAAGGTTCAATGAAGTTCAAATGTTTTCTGATCAGATGGTCCTTTCTCTTCCTTCATGCACACGGTTGAACTTAAAACCCTTGTTACAGTGAAACAGATAACTGAGATTACTGCACAAATGCAACATGCCCCACTGTGGTTTCAATGGATCTGCATTTAGTACTGTCCATTTGTGATCGAATCACCAGAGACTGATCTGAATACCAGATGTAAACAATGCACTGCAATTCTTTCATCAATAATTCTGAATTCATTTATGCTGAACAGAATGCAGTACATATTCAATACCCAAACTCACTCACTTACAGATAGCTGCTTTGTAAAGTGAATGCATTATTAGAAATTAACAAATACAGTCAGTTCCTAACTAAATCATATAACAAAATTAAAGCATTACAGCAGGTATTACGTTGGAAAATGAAATGTAAAAATATCATCTACTGTGCCACATACTCCCATTCTCATCATGTCACTGAAGTGTATCTTGAGAAAAAACAAAACAAAAAAAAAACTAACATTTCACTGCTGGTTATACTCTGTATAACTATGTATGTGACAAATAAAAATCTTGAATCTTGAATCTTGAAAGTGAATATTATTTTTGGAAAAGGTTTTCTTGAGCAGCTGTTCTTGTACAGCAAGATTTGCTCACTTCACAGAGACTTACTGTGGTGCAACACTGCATGCAAATTAATTCTGACATCTGACAAAGGCATTTTTTTCTGCTCGGGAAACACATAACACATCAGTTTAGATCATGCCTGTGATTTACTGTGTGACTCTCACCTGACTACGGGCTCGGGAATGGCTTCCACATTGGCTGGCACCTGAACACCCTTCTCCCATTCCTGCCTCCAGGGGTCAGACAGAAAATAAAACTCCTCTGGGCTCAGTTGTGCTGAATCAGGCAACTTCATGGCTGTAATGAAATCGGTCCGAAACACCTGAAAGAACAGAACATTGGCAACATTCAAGAAGAAAAATCCCTTCTCTCACCCTGGTGACATTTTCACTGGCGCCGAGGCAAGAATGAAAGATTTTGTTACGTTTTAGAAACTTCTGTGCCAGAATGCTAAATATATGAAATATGAAACACTCAAATATGTACGAACACAGAGTATGAAACATTAAGATCTCATCAAAGAAGACAAACTTGTTTGAAATGTTTGTCTGTTTTGTCTTGTTTAAATGTGATTTCACATCTACACACTTATAAATGGACTCTGACTTCAACTGGACAATTCATCTTTCTGATTCTCGTTGGAGCGCAAAAGCGGTGTGCCCACTATGACGCTTTGTAGCTGTGTTTCATCCGGCTACCGGAACCCTCCGGCCTGCCTACCTGGCAGTGTTTCATCCGGCTACCGGAACCCGCCGGCCTGCCTACCTGGCGGTGTTTGTGGTGAGGGTGCTGAGGGTGGAGTGCCTGCGTCGCTGACGGTAGTGTTTTGCGGTGTGGTGGACTGCGTTGACGGGTTTTCCCGCTTGCCGTTTGGGGTCTGCTTCACGCTCCTTCGGGCTCTGTGGTGGACGAGTCGTTGAGGGTTCCCGTTTGCCTTGGGTCCTGGAGTTTGCACTCCTTTGGACTCTGTGGCGTTTGGAGTGCAGTGTGACTCTGGTTGCTTGGTGTGCTGATCCATGAGGGACTATTGGTTGTTGCATTTGACTCTACTGCTCCTGCTGCATGGACTCTTGGTCATATATTTCTTACTCTGGACTATATGTTTTCTGATACTATGATTGTCTGTGATGTTTGTTACTGTATTGTTTTTTCTTCTTTTTTGTAAGCGCTTTGAGCTCTG
>JAFVLL020024378.1:0-17755 GCA_021397915.2 Tor tambroides | reverse complement strand
AGATAACAGGCTTGTACTAATCGTGGAATGTTTATTTGCAAAGGCTAGCACTGCTAATGCGGGAGCGCGAGCTCTTGAAGCTCCGCCCTCTTCTCTGGGAGCAACAGCTCATTTGCATTTAAAGCAACACACTCAATATCAGAGCGTTTGGACTCATACCCTAAAAGTGGTAATTTTAACAAGCTATAAAAAATTATCTGTCGGGTATTTTGAGCTAAAACTTAACATACACACTCTGGGGACATCAGAGACTTATTTTACATCTTGTAAAAAGGAGCATAATAGGTCCCCTTTAAAGCAAAATGTTTTTAATTTAGGTCAGTTTAATTAAATACAATGCTACACTTTTAAAGGGACAGTTCGCCCAAAAATTTTGTCATTAATTACTCATCCTCACGTCGTTCCAAACCCATTAGACCTT
The DNA here is from genome assembly GCA_021397915.2 of Tor tambroides. Classification (NCBI taxonomy): domain Eukaryota; kingdom Metazoa; phylum Chordata; class Actinopteri; order Cypriniformes; family Cyprinidae; genus Tor; species Tor tambroides. The sequence goes on along the minus strand of JAFVLL020024378.1, from coordinate 17,334 downwards.
CGTTCATCTTCTGAACACAAATTAAGATATTTTTGATGAGTCCAACAGCTGACCCTCCATAAACAGCAACGCAACAACCATGTTCAAGGCCCAGAAAATAAATAAGGACATCATTACAATAGTCCATGTGACATCAGTGGTTCAACCTTAATATTATGAAGCTACAAGAATATTTTTTGTGTGCAAAGAAAACAAAAATAATCACTTTATTCGACAATTTCGTCTCTTCCATGTATGTTTTCGACGCATGTTAACGACAGTGCCACGACGCATGCGTGTGTGTTCCTCTGCTTGCAAAGCCGCAGCACATCTGGGTTCTACGTCAGAACGCCGCGTCGTGGTACTCTCGTGAACGCGCATCCAAGACCAACACGGAAGAGAAGAATTGTTGAATTAAGTCGTTATTTTTGTTTTCTTTGCGCTCAAAAAGTATTCTTGTAGCTTCATACAATTAAGGTTGAACCACTGATGTCACATGGACTATTTTAATGATGTCCTTACTACCTTTCTGAGCCTTGAACATGGTAGTTGCATTGCTGTCTATGCAGGGTCAGAGAGCTCTTGGATTTCATCAAAAATATTTTAATTTGTGCTCTGAAGGTGAACGAAGGACTTACAGGTTTGGAACGAGGGGTGAGTAATTAATGATAGAATTTTCATTTTTGGGTGAACTATCCCTTTAATTGTATTTTAAAATACGGTTTAAATTTGCTGAATGTTTCTAACAGGCAGTTTAATGGCAGCTTCCCTTGTGACAACTTACCCAATATAGCATTACGCTATTGTGGCATGTTTTTCACTTTAGATTAACTTTTTTCCTGTTCAGCAACAGTGAAAATGTTCCACTGACTCGAAGACGTATATCCATAGGGATACTGGGTTAAAAAATAAAATAATCGTAAGAGCTATAATACAGCAACTAACCTGAGTCTTCATTATATACACAAACAAAAGTGTAGAAGTACAGAATGTTATACAGTCATACAACAGGACAAGGTTTAACATGTCAACCAAGCTTTAGTTTCTACCAAAATGTACCTATAATTTAATGTAATTAATTTTACATTAAAAAATTATTAATCTTTTATCATGCCACCTTCTTTTTGATAATGATAGAGCAACGATATTATGAAATTACCACAGGTTTACTGTGGCAATGAATAACTGTAAATAGTATTTTCTATGGTATTTTGGTGTAAACGATAATTTCCATGGTAAATTTCCAATGGCTAACCAATGCGACTTGCAGTGAAATTCCTCACCAATAATTTGTCCTTTTAAATAGTCTTCTACTGGGTCTCATGTTGTGTCACCTACCTAATACATGAACTCAAATGTGCTGCATGTAAAGTCTCCAAGGGCCAAACACCTTCAAAAAGCTCATCATAAAAACCACTCAAGCAAAACGTTTCTAGAATCAGTCCAACCTTGAACTAAAGATAATTCTAAAATTGGCTTCAAGTAATACTGGTGATTCACCAAATTCTTTAATGGGTCTTAGCTAAAGTTGTACAGCCATGAATCATTTATAATGTGGCTCTACAGGAGCCAAGCAGTTTGCAAACTTTAGCCAAGGATGAAGCTTGTTGGCTCTCAGGAAGAGATGCATTCATAGTAACACGTACACCTGAGTTCAAACGCTACCTTAGAGCCACTTTCAACCATACGGGCAAAGTGGATTCTGACTGAACTGAAAATAAAAATGGGTTCCATTGAGAGATTGACAAGACTTGAAAGGATAGTTCACCCATAAGAAAAAATCTGTCATCATTTACTCACCCTCAAAATCTGTAGAAGAACATTTTTTTAATGAAGGTCAATGGAGTCCAGTGTTGTTTGTTTTGGGCCCCATTGACTTTCATTGCCTTGGCAAAAACAGTAGAAACATTCTTTAAAATATCTTTAAAGTATCTTGAAAGTCATGCAGGTTTGGAACAAAATGACAGAATTTTTATTTTGAGATGAACTATTCCTTTAAGGTGTCAGATAATTTATCAATATACCGCCTTACATTGCTACCTTTGTAAATTTGGGAGTGAAGTAGGAACAGTCATTCCAGTCTCATTCCTCTCTGTCTCTCTCCTCAAAAACATCCCTAATCAACACCTACTCACATCATGTTTTTATCTCCTTTAAACCATGTCGATACACAAAAACACACACACGCACACACACACAGACAATCTCTGTCCAGGAAAGAGCTGCCGAAGTCTGACTCACACACAGGAAGAGAGTCTCATCACCACGGAAACACTTGCATAATGCCAAGCGTGCATGAGAAACTTCTCAATCCAGTGAAATGAATGAAACACAGTCTGCACCTTTACACAACCACACACATATTGGCCTGAAATGGAAAGCACAACAAGTACCGACGCTGTATATCTGTGCGTGTGTTTGACAGCAGCAGCTTAAAAGAGCCTGAAGCAGACAAATAATTCACAGACTCACAGAGAGAGGGGGCAAGGGAAGGTTGAATGAAGGTAAAAATACAACCAGAGAGAGAGAGAACAAGCAACTCAACATGCATCTAAAGGGGGAAGAGTGAGGAAAACCGTAGGAGAGAAAAAAAAACATAACATGGTGTGAGAGAAAGCACATAATGAACTGATTTGAGCAGAGAGAGTGAAGAACGGGCATAATTTGATAGAGGAGGGAGTGTTAGACAGTGAAAGAGTGATGGAGCAAATTACAAAGTGGGAGGAATACACAGAGATGAAGTGAAAACAAGGAAGAACATGCTGTTTGCATGTGTGAGCTTGTAATAATATTCTGCTAGATAAATGTGTGAACTGATTTCACCCTGTGAAGTAACACACACACGTGTGCTAGTCCCTAAAAAAAAAAAAAATATATATATATATATATATATAATATAAAATAATATAAACAGTAATATTGTAAAATAACTGTTCAAATATATTTTAAAATGCAATTTATTCCTGTGATGGCAAAGCTGAATTTTCAGCAGCCGTTACTCCAGTCTTCAGTGTCACATGATCCTTCAGAAATCATTCTAATATGCTGATTTGCTGCTTAAGGAACATTTCTTATTATTTTAATTGAAAATATGTTGAAAATAGCTGTGTTGCCTAATATTTTGTTAAAAAAAAAAACATGATACATTGCATTTATTTAAAATAGAAATATTTGTGTAAATGTAAACAATGTAAATGATTTAACTGTCACTTAAGACCAATGCATGAATGCACCCTTACTGAGCAATTTCTTTAAAAAAATAAAATAAAAACTTACTAACCCCAAACTTTTTAATGGTAGTGTATAGTTTGTGATTTGATTAAGTTGACCTATAGCTGTACACCATTATTATCATCCATCCCTCATTTTTGTCCTCTAGCAGATAAGGAGACTTTTTTCATGGGCAGACGCTTATCAGACAGATAGCAGCCGAAGTGAGACGAGGCAAAGTAAAAGCACAGGATACTACTCTGAAAATGTTTCCTGCTACGTCACTGCTCATCTTCAATGATGGGAGCCAGCAGAATGGGTAGTGAGCACAATCCCATAAAACTGACCCTATGGGCTGCTGGACTGAGAGCTGTCTCTGCACACAGTTTTTCCTTGTGTCATCTCAGAGAACACTGCTGCCCTCGAATGCCCATGTTCCATGATTCAACACTGCTCGAAGCAAATATTTTAATTATTAATTAACTACTCATTTTATAATGGAGTTGCATTTTGTGGCTGTTAAAGAGAGTGAAATACACTGGAAAGATGTAATAGTTGATCCCAGGAACGTACATTACAAAAGCAAACAGGGAAAGTTTTGACATCATGCTGGCATTTTAAGTATACTGAGAAGTACAGTCAGTTTAACTGTACCTATATTACATCAATTAATTTTTACAACATATAACAAATATAACGCACACAAAACATACAAGTCAAAAGTTGGGTGTCAGTAAGATTTTTCTACTTGTTTCTGAAAGAAGTATCTTATGCTCACCAAGGCTATATTTAATTATTAAGAAAATATACTAGAAACAATCATTTTATGAATTATTGTTACAATTTAAAATAGGCTAACTGTTGTCTGTTTAAATATAAATCTTAAAATGTTTTTATTGATATGATTTATTCATAAGCTGAATTTCCAGCAGCCATTACTCACATTATCCTTCAGACATCATTCTCATGATGATTTGGCGCTCAAGAAACATTTCTTATTATTATCAATGTTGAAAACAGTTGTGCAGCTTAATATTACATATATTCTATAATATCCTTGTTGTCACTTTTGATCAAATTAATGCATTCTTGTGGAATAAAAGCAAACATTTCTTCCAAAAAAAAAGTACTAAGCCAAAAATTTTTAATGGTACTGTATATAAAAACAAGTCAAAAAGTTGTATGTGAAATTAAAAAAAAAAATAATGAGTTGAAAAACACAAGTCAATGGAAAGTCCTCACCATGACAGACTTACAGTACACATGTGTGCATGTGCATTTATGCTAGTGTTGGAAATGCAGTGGAATATTCATGTATTCACTGATAAAAGGGCAGACAAGCTCCTTTCTCAGTCACAAAATGACTCACTCTCAGGAACAAACAGACCCAAAAATATCTAAAATACTAAACGTCTCAAAGAAGTGTGTGTGTGTATGAAGGAAAGACAGAGTTGAAAAGTGTCACTGTGTGTGTGTGTGTGTGTGTGTGTCTGTATGGCTACTGAGGCGGCTGTGAGCGACTTTCCACTGCTAACCTTCCTATTAGCATAATGCTAATGAGCAGTTGAGTTCAAGCTCCCCTTGCTGAGGGCAACAGCCTAAAACAACATTACTCATCTGTTCTGCACACCACACTAAAGGGGGTGTAAACAAAAAAACAAAAACAGAAATGTTGAATGTGATTTTTCCTCCTGTTTTTCCTTTCATTGACACCATCACAGTGTAACATAAGCAGACTGATGTGATAGACAAAGGCGAGATATACTGACTATAAACAAAAAAAGTTTCTTTTTTTGTTTTACACATGTGATGATGTGTAAGTAACTATTTGCAACAGTCTTTAAGTGAGATATAGGCCTACTGAACTGGTTATTTCAATTTAATTATTGCTCACTTACAAATAAGCACTGTGGAGTTGCCATGGTATAGTGATGTATCAGATGATAATATAATTTTTATGTACCACTGTACTGAATAATTATCATATTTAAGTATTTTGTTGAATACCACAGTACTACTGTAGTACTGTATGTTTCCAAAAAGCGTGGTATTACTTAGTTTTTGGTACTTTTTGTTCAGTCTAAAGTTACGGTCACATTAGCTGAAGTTCAGCAAAATTTTGCAGCTAAAAGGTCAATAGTGTAGTTATGTAGAGTATGAAGCACAGCTCACACAAATATCATTTTCAAACTAAGGATATTTCCATTGGTCAACACAGTGAATTTGTGTGACGAACTTGAACCTGTTGCGAAATCTGCATGGTCAGATTTTGCACCCTTACACAAAATTTCCATTCACATGGAGTACTATTGCAATAATTGGATTTTTCAGTGAATATTCACAGAACAATGGTAAATGTGTTCGCATCTTAACAACAGATACTAATGTGAGATGATTATTTGTGTTTACCTGCACCTCTCGAGCATGGTAAGCGATGATTAGTCCAAGAAGAATGACGGTGGAAAGGCTGATAAGACACTTCATCGCCAGTGAATACATGGAGCTCTGTAAAACATATGCAAATAATGTTACTGGCACACTCACCATTATTATTTTACAGAGAAATGTTTACTTACAGGTGCTAACCCTGTGTATTTAATTATAAACAAATAAAATAAAGAGGTAGTTCAGTCAAAAATGAAATGTCTTGCATTATGTCATTCCAAACTCATGTAACTGACTTGATGTGTACAACTTGATGAGAAAATCTGAAATGCAGTTTCGATGAATGGAGACTGGAGTTTTCAAGCTTCAAAAGGATGCAAAAGCACCAGCCGCATCATAAAAATGATCCATATGACTTCTGAAGTCATACAATAGATCTGTGTGATGAACAGATGGAAGTTTTTAAACATGTGATAAAATGTCCTGCAATGAGATCAGATCAGAGTCTGTCAGATGTTACATTTCTCATGAATAACAACTGGAATTTCACACAAAACTATCATAAAGCATCAGAATATCAAGAGGGTCAGTAAGATTATTTTAAAGAAATTAACACAAGGATGCATTAAATTGATCAGATATGACAGTAAAGACATTTATGATGTTACAAAAGATTTCTATTTCAAATCAGTTCGGTTCTTTTGAACTTTCTATTCATCAAAGAATCTTGAAAAAAAGGCATCATGGTTTCAACAAAAATAATAAGCACCAGAACTGCTTTCAGCATTGATAATAATAGGATTGTTTTGTTGTTGAGCAAATCAGCATATTAAAATGATTTCTGAAGGATGATGTCACACTGAAGACTGGAGTAATGATGATGAAAATTCAGGTGTGCCATCACTGCAATAAACTACATTTTAAAATATACTAAAATAGAAAACAGTAATAACACTTGTAATAACTTCACAACGTTACTGTTTTACTGCATTTTTGACCAAATAAATGCAGCCTTGGTGAGAATAAGACATCAAAAACATAAAAATTCATGGGCCTTTTCTGACCTCTTTGAAGCCTGACAGCCCCACTCCTCATTCACTATCATTATTTTATAAAAATGTAACATTGTTAAAAAAAAATTCACCTTTTGTGTTCTACAGAAGAAAATAATCCTACTGCTTTGGAACGACATGAGGATGAGTAAATGATGACAGAATTTTCATTTTTGGGTCAACTATCTCTTTAAATAAGAAATGAACAGCACAATCAGAGCATGTGCATCTGTGCCATATAGTCTGCCAAGACATTTTTAGTGTCTTTTTATAATCTATGGATTACATGCACATCACTTCCAATCACACCATACACACACAATGTCATGGTTAGTCAAATGTGTGTCTGCCTGTGTGATTGCACGGATCTCAACTTGACACCTAGAAATACACTACTACCTGCTGCACTTATCACAGTTTTCATTAACACACACACACACACACACACACACATAGCTTGCTTAAACTCTCCCCTGACTGAAAAGCAAAAGTTTTAAATTGTTTCCAGCCTGAGCCTTGATGATGTCCAGCTGAACCACACACATTATTAGATTGACCACCCGTGGGTCTAATTTAAGGCTCCGTACTGGAAGCATTATTCTACACGGACAGACAGACAGTGGTGTCTGGGGGACCCACGGCTCCTCAAACTGTCTCTCACTCTCACACCGACACACACCCACACACACACATATATAAATACACAGGGCTCCTAACTGGAGCACATACACACTGTACCCATCCAGGGGCTAACAGCTTATCAATACAGCAACTGCTGTGTTTCAGTCTCTGTCAGGCTTCCAAATGAGACTTCGAGATGATTTTCTCTAATGGGTGGAAAGACTGATTGGCCCTATAAGCTAAACGTGATTTATCCGAACAGGACATGTTCCTTCATCAACGTTACTGTTGGTCCTGAAACAACATGAGGGATTTTGGTCATGTTGGTTATTGTTATTGTTAAAGCTATGACTGTTCCGAAACTAACTTTAATGCACAAAAAAAAACAAAAAAAAACATAAAAATAAGCACAGACAATAATGCGAATGCACAGGTGATCTTGAACTAAGGTACAAGCTAGTCAGAATGCATAACTCACATCGTGAATAAGCCATTTCTGTAACACCAAACCACACATAATGAAGTCTCTGAAATAAAGAAAATCACATGCATAAAGCATGAAGAATTCACAACACTAACTTCTAAAAAGCAGGTAGGTTAGGTTAGTTTAGGTTACATTATTTATACCCGCAGGTAAATTAGTTTTGCAGTAAAATGATTATGACATCCATTCCTGACACACAATTTCAAAACACGTATAAAAACATAATATAACACAACAAAATAACAATAAGATGATACATGATACAAGTGCTCAAGACTCCAGCACTAAGAAACATATCATAAATTATGTAAATTTATATAATTATATAAATCATATAGCTATAAAAAATACTAATACTAAATAATAATACTAAAAATACTAATACTTCAGTATGATCATTATTTCAAGAGCAATAAGGACCATTTTACTGTTTTGTTTATGTTGATAATTATTTTACATGTTTGATACATTTTTCAAAATTTGGCACATTTATGTCATTTTCCACACATTTTATTTTTGTTACAAAAATGATATATCAATTCAATAAAAATAAAATAAAATGGACTATAATCAAATTATTTATATAATTAATAATATATTACAGTATACTGTAATGTAATATATTATGTTGCATTATATTATAAATCATTATATAAATAATGTATATTATTTATACAGTGATTTTTAATATAATATGCAAAATAAAGTAATTATATTATATTATATTATATTATATTATATTATATTATATTATATTATAATATATTGCAAACAGTGTCACCTTCTGTGGATACAGTGAATATTTATTAGGAAAGGGAGAGAGACTCTGGCCTGGTTCTTTTGTAATGAGCACTGCTGTGAAATATTGACTAAATTTAAAGGAAATTTCTAAGAACTATCACAAAAAAAAACTATAAAAATGTGAGCCTTGAAATGAAAACATGTCATGTCAGACATCACACAAAGTTGAGAGAGATCTTTATGGAGGCTTTTTGTTGAGGATGCTAACTATATTTAATGCATATGCGGTCATGAAGGTCAGAACTTCAATCTCGCTCTCCTCTCACTTTCCCCCACCCTCTCTTCTCGCTCTCCCTCCGTGAATGTTTTTTTTTTTTTTTTTTTTTTTTTTGATGATGTGTGTTACCATCCACCTAAGTGAGTCCTCAGTGTCTGTGACCATGACTATCAGAGCTCATGTTATATGCAAGTGTGTGAATGGAGAGTATGACAAAAAGACTCATGGCTAGATTAGCAGTTATTGATCCAGGTCATGATGGACACCATGTAGAGCTAATAGGCTTTCTGAGCTCCATTAACTCCATCAGCATTCTCTCGCACGCTCAAATTCTTCCTTTCATTTCTCCTCCATCTATTCAGCATCCTCGCTTTACTTCTCACTGGGCCTTTCATAAACACCGAACAAATCGGCTCTGACGTCTGAATACACAGTCATCTTCGAGCCTTCTGTCTGTCACGAACACGCTCGCACACAAACGCACGCACACATTCGCAGTTGAATGTACCGCCACAAATGCACACAGTCATCTGTGATTCTAATGCAATTACTTCCTCTTGTTTCAATTTCTTCATTTACCGCTGATGTTGGGTGAAGTGACTCACTTGAAAAATCTCAAATACAAGCCACTTATAACGTGCACACACACAGAACGAGAGATTTTTTCAGATCCTGACACACAAACAAGACTCGCAGCTTAACCACCAGAGGAAGGATGGCGTTCACACACACAAGCTCAAAGATAAAACAAGCATGACACAAAAATCCTTCAGGAATATTTGGATATCCAAGACCAGAGAGAATATAAGGGGAAGAGATGGACCACTCACATAAAAGTTAACATGAGAAATCAGAATGCTCAATATGGCAGCTGGTAGAAGAGCCGATTGCCTTTTTGATAGAGTTTGTTTATACACGTTAGCTGGACTAGCTAGTCTTAAGAAAAAGCATTTTAACCATCATTTGAGCTAAGAGCTAAAAAAGCTACATTTATGATACTATCAGTGTCAAATGTCATTTAGTTTTGTATCAGATCAGAAATGAGTGATGGAAATGCCAAATTTTGAATATAAAAACCCTTAATTTGCAAAAAAGTTTTTACGCTCGCTTGAGGTGGTTTTTGACTGAGTTGTTTTTTGAAATATGGTTAATGCGAATAATAAGAGCTGGAAATGTATTTGCCGAATAAATTCTTCAATGCGCATCAAAAAAGTCATGAGACTTTGCGCTATGGGACGGCAAAACCTGACTAACCAGCGATCGATCCTCTGTTATGGTCATTCTGAAATGACCAAACAAAGTCTGTCATGAAAGTATTACTGCATAACTGCCTCCAAGAACGGTCTACCACAACTGCGTTCCCAAACAGCAGGCATCCATTTTTACATATGAAAATTATTTTACTCAGTGGCTTCTCCTACTTTTCTTAGTGATATATAGTGGCAGTTTATCAGCAAGTTGACTCGTTGGATGGAAACGGTGCTTATTCACAAAAGTTTTATGTGATATTTCAACTCTGGATGGAAACCTGGCTATTGCTGATTTGAAATGTGTTATTTAATTGTAATCGTATCAAACAGTTATGAAGATTTTAGTACTTCCACATTCAAATATAAAATGTACTTGTATTACTATTACTGACAGAGAAAATAGCTGCTACCAAGATGGCCGCCGAGTGGACCGACCCTTAAAGAGACTTTGTCCAGGACAAAGATAGATTTGCAGATGATTAATGTCACTGTATGTGCTGTGTTGTGTGTTTGCCCCTTTATTCTTAGCACTTTGTCTAAGTCAAGCAGTCTAATGATGTGAACCCTCTGGCCAAACCAATCACACACGCTCCACACTTTATCATTCACCCTGAGACCTACACTCACCCCATACAGAAATACACAGCAAATAAACCACAATCAACCTCCATAAACACACACACACACACACACACACACAAGACAATAAATACATCACCAACACAAACACACACACACACACACACACACCCCCAACCCCAGCTGGTAATATAACTGTTTTCTTCTAAAATTTGAGTAGCTAGCATAGCTCAGCTAGCTAAAGTTGGTAAAAGTAGCAAAGCTATTAGTTCACCTACATTTCTCAGCTGGTGGTAGCATCGATACTTCTTAAATCATGCAGCTTTTCATGACGCGGGTAGCATTGTGAAAACATAGCATTTTTGATTGGCACAATTTCAGCAGTAAACACATGTATTCTCTGTTGGACCTTAGGTTTTAGAACAATGAGTTAATCTTTTGAATCCAAACTGAATAAATAACAGCTTACTTTTTGTAATATATCACACATGAAAATTAAGTATACCCTTCAGTGTACCAAGTTACTTTTTCCTATCTGGCTTAGCCTAGCTAATTTTTCTATAATAGCTTATAGCAGGGGCATTACTAGACCCTTTTACTGGGAATCAAGCCCCAACAAAATACAGCTGTGCCACACTAAAACATTATTGATTAATCCCTATAATTTTAATGAAGATTACCATATTCTGACCTGAAAATAATTTTTTTTCTTATAATATTTTAGAAGTGACGTGTTTTTTTTTTCTATGAGCTGTTTAGAAATAGAACTAGGGATGCCAGATTCACAGATTAATCACTTTTTTTATTTAATTGGTCAAACGAGTTTGCAAAAAAGGTTTCAAATTCTTCATGATTCAGTTTGATTCTTTAGGCAGTTCGCTCACACACTGGTCCTTTTGCAGCGGTTTCTCTTACGAAATAGTAACAAGAATTTTTTAACACAGGAAGCTAAAAGAGCGCTAGATGAGGTGGATATTTACTTACAATCGAAGAAAATGAAACTTGCAAAGATTGTTTGTCTACAATGAAGCAGCTATTTCATGTGCAGCTTATGAATGCAAGTAATGATGATTTATATCCATTTATATCCAAACCAGTATTAAAGAAAGAGTGTCAAATATGGGCACATTATTTAGGAGTCTTAAGCAAAATTCTCTCCCTTCAGTATCATTGCTGTGTAGAAGAAACAATTTTCATTCCTATATGTCAAGCTGATTTGACTTAACAAATTAATTTTCACAAGTTGAAATGATAATTCTTGATATCAGGAACGATATAAATTCTTGATATTTTTTTAACTAAAAAATAGCTATTTTTGATATTAATAATTACATTTCCACTAGTAAAACTGTGTATTAATGATTTTTAAATGAATAATTTGATCATTTTGTTTCAAGAATTCATATTTTTATATTTTAATGAACATGTAATTCCAAATATCAAGAATTACCATTGTTGCTTGCACATTTTTCAGTTCCTGATATCAAGAATTATAATTTTAACAACTAGAAACTGAATTGTAAATATCTATAATGTATCCTGAAAGTGAATAAACATTAAAACAGCTTGCCATATTCCTATGAGTTACCCACCAATGGGTTTTATTAAACCACAAAACAAAAAACATACAAAAAAAACACACACTTCCACCAAAATCAAATGTTACAAAAACAGTAATGTATCTCACTTAATGAAAAACACACACACAGATAAGCCCAATTACACACCGACTGGCACACACACACACTTGATTACACACTGACATACACCATTACACCCCTGAAAACCCAATTACACACTCAGAGGCCAAGGAAAAAAATGGAAACACACACAGCCTCAGCTACATGCACACAGTAATACAGTAGACACACATACATTAAGCTTAACATTAATGGCCATTCAAGGGTCCTTTTAATTCAGTGCGCTGTTGCCCCTTCTTTCCTTCACTGACCCTGCCTCAAGCTGTCCATCTCCACTTTCCTCTCCTTATCCTCCTCGCTCTCTCTTTTTCTCTATGTACTGATGATTATTGCTCCCGTGAGAGTGCTGTAAAAGCGTTAGCATGGCAGGAGTGGGATTAGGGTCCCGCAGCCCACTGGATCACCCCTTATATATGTGTCTTAGAGATGGATTACACACAAACACAGGTGGATTGACTCCTACTGTTTTAATAATGAGCAAAATACATTTTCAGTCTTGCATTTTCAATTTTAAAGTGTAATTTCCTATGATTGCAAAGCTGAATTTTCAGCATCATTACTCCAGTCTTGTGTCACATGATCCTTCAGAAATCATTCTAATAGGCTGATTTGGTGCTCAAGAATATTTCCTATTATTATCAACATTAAAACAATTTTTGAATTGTAGTGTATTTCTGACTTATTTACCTGCACAAAAAAACCTATACACAGAGCCCCACAACCTTGTGCACAGGCAACAGGTTGATCAACTGAGGCAACTGCACGCTTCCTCGCATCTACTAAACAAGTCTAAGCTGAGATGTTCCCCAGGGACGCATGACAGAGCGAGGAGGGTGTGAAAATTAAGTATTGATTTGACAGTGGCTTTTTCCAGGTATTTAGGGCTGTTAAGGGTCGAGCAGACATGTGAGGAGCAAAAGAAGGATGGATTCAAGGCATGCTGCTTTGTGCAATTCTACATGCCATTGAACAGTTTCATTCAGACCTAAAATTACCTTTTTGTGTTATACAACGGGACTGAAATACCTTACCACATTGAAAACTCAAAATGCCTTAAAATGTGATTTAAAGGGCACCTATTATGCACAATTCACTTTTACATGTTGTTTGAACATAAATGTGTGCTTGCAGAGTGTGTATACAACCACCCTATAATAATAAAAATCAACCTGCTCCTTTTTTAATCCCCATAAATCATAAGCAGTGTCTCAAAGCAAGCCATTCAAAGAATCTGTAAAATGCAACATCACATTTTACAAGCCCCGCCCATGACTGTAGACTGACACTGCCGTATTAGCAGAGACCCCGCCCAGAGTGAGCCGCACACAATCCGCCATGTTTATTTCACGCTAGCGCATTTAAAAGTAGCATTCAAGCATGAAATGTCTTCTTATTAAATCTATAGAAATTATTCAGTTCAGAGCAGAGATTGTTTTTATTTTATTGTTTGGGTCATATTAAAACCTAAAGTATACTTCCCTTTTTTACGCATATGCGAGGGTCAACGTAGGGATGACCCTACCAGAATAGTACGTGCATACTGTACGTGCACCCCCCGATTTTTGTAACCACGCTCGCACATGTGCATTGAGTTGGTTTTTCACTAATCATTTGTTCCACAAGGTGGCAACACTGGCCTGGGCCGCTGTTTCACTGTAGAAATGACATTAATAAATAAAAATAATAATAAAAGTGGTGTGTGGCCAAGTATGGTGACCCATACTCGGAATTTGTCCTCTGCATTTAACCCATCCAAGTGCATGCACACAGTAGTGAACACACACCCAGAGCAGTGGGCAGCCAGTGCTGCAGCGCCCGGGGAGCAATTTGGGGGTTCGGTGCCTTGCTCAAGGGTCTCAGAGGGTATTGAGGGTGAAGAGAGTGCTGGTTATTCACTCCCCCCACCTACAATCCCTGCCGAACCTGGGACTCGAACCCACAACCTTCGGGTTACAAGTCCAACTCTCTATCCATTAGGCCACGGCTGCCCCCGAGAGACAGAGAGACAGAACAACAACAATAACAAAACAGTGGAGACCGCAAAAACAACAGACAGCCACTTTGAGAAGTGCTTGTTTGAGAGGGTTATGAGATAGCAGCAACATTAGTTTAAAAGAGTACAAAGACATTTTCATCGTCATAATTTCTGGAGAAAAATATAGAGCAGACATTGGACTAAGATGAAGCTTTCTAGAGCGCATGTGTCAACTGCCTGCGTTCGCGTACACTATCAAATGGAGTATACTTTAAAAAGCTACGCATTCAACTGTATACATACGCTAGCGTACGCATAAAAAACTTAACAGCATAGACCGTAGTATAGGTACTGTATATTACGCTGCTTTCACTTAACACAGATCTGATATAAACCAGCAATATCTTTCCCAGACATAACTGTGTTTTTGTAACTTATGTGTGTTTTTAACATAAACGTGTGCATTTGACAGTTTAAGTGCAATAAGACATGAAAGAGAACTTAATGTAGTGCTCACATGCCATGTGACAGCCGCTTTTTGTGCGCATGGTTCGGATGTGTGTGCTCAGAAAACCGTATATCAGAAGTTTAAACTGATATGGCTTTAAAACGTGTGATTTCAGAACGATAGACATGATAATCAAAACCAAACAGATGTTTTTTGGCAGAATATCTGAGGTATGAGCTGTAAAGGCACAGCCCTATTCTGGAAAGGGGAGTGGGGAGCAGCAGCTCATTTGCATTTAAAGAGACAGGCAGGAAAACAGCGTGTACAAAATAGGCATTTTCAAAATTATATAAAAAATGATCTGTGGGGTATTTTGAGCTGAAACTTCACAGACACATTCTGGGGACACCAGAGACTTATATTACATCTTGTAAAAGGGGGCATAGTAATGTAAAAGGGCCCTTTAATGACATAAATATATTTGAGATTTTGCATTATTTCTAATCAAACAATCTGAGATGATTTGCTTCCACTGAAGCGCAAGATGCTCTTTGCATCATCTCATATCATGCTGGAGAATATGATCATTATGTTTTCATCAGGAGTTTATGCAGGTTGAGTGCTGCTGTCATTGAAGCACAACAGGAAAACCAAATACGAAACAATCTTATACCAATTTTTTTTGCTAGCAATATAATTTGCAATGAAAAAGAAGTGCATTGAATCAGAAAAGGCTAAGCAGAAGCATTTTCATTAATGGTCTCAGACTTCTGGACACCAGTGTACAGCATATTCATATATCAGCTGTGGTTTAGGACAACAACACAATTATTTTGCAGTTAGCTCATGTAATGGCAGGAACTAGTTAGCAAGTTGTTATGAAAGAGCAAATATTTGACGAAATACAACAAACAATGATAGTAACACGCAAAGGCTCCGATTTCACACTGTACTCTTTCATGCTGTTCTTATCAGCTCTCTCCTGTTCTTTTTACCTGTCTATTTATGGAAGGAAGGATGTGTATGGAGTGTGAATGGACCAGACATCTCCTGAGGATTTGCAGCTGAGCATGTAAGGCACACACATCTTCACACAAACAAACACCTATACACACAATGCTTAACATCAGTACATTCACACAGTCGTGTATATATATGTTATACATAAGGAAAACTGATGATGGGCAACTGAATTATTGTAGGAAAATAATGCACACCCAAGGTAGTTATGCAGCCATGAGGCCAAGCAGATGAGCATTGTTTTTCTAATAATTCAGCCTGAAGTCAATTTTTCCGCTTATACCATGATAATTATACTAACAACTCAAGAAATTGTTCAGATGTTTCACTTCAAGACATTTGTCTGGTTTTTGTCCTTAAATAGCTCTTGTGTGTAGGA
Organism: Tor tambroides; assembly: GCA_021397915.2. Lineage (NCBI taxonomy): Eukaryota > Metazoa > Chordata > Actinopteri > Cypriniformes > Cyprinidae > Tor > Tor tambroides. Next base: position 1,234 of record JAFVLL020024378.1, on the reverse strand, counting down.
CTAGACTTATCCTAAGCCTCTGCTGCCAATTCTAAATGTCATTTTAAAGCTAGTAACAGAGGCTTGAGCCATTGGTATGTAGACTAATGCAGTTATTGGAGAAAGAGAAAGACCTTTGAAATAACTGGAATAATTTGGTGAAGTGATATGGAACTGTAATATGGTCAAGACCTATATGGAATTAACTACATCAGCTGTGTGTTTCCAGAAAAAAACTGCACATCTTACATCATGTCCTAACCAGATGCAATGCAATAAGAGACAAGCAATTTGTTCGTCCACACCAGGTGCAAAACATGACAAAATCAATCAAAAATCACAGCCAATCATAAGAGCATATGGGCAGGCTCTTTCCCCAAGTGTACTGCACTCACAACAAAATAGATAAGTACTGTAATCTAATTCATAAATATTAAACTATTATAAAATGATTAAAAATAGATCATTTTATAATGTATAATTTTAGAGGTGCTGAAATCGCGTTTGGTCTCGTACTGCATCGCGTCCCTTGTCAGTGTCGGGCGCTTGCTTGGCCATTTGTTGTGATTAACAGGGAAGTGTGTTCAGCTGAATTAGATGAGTATTTTGTTAGATGGGTATAAAAAGCGTAGGTTACCGCAGCAGCGGTCGATGCAGCCTTCGCGTGAAGGCCTCCTTGTGTGAAGACTGAAGAGTGTAAAGACCATCGACTCTACCGTGCGACTTCACCGGGCAGAGACACCGGCAAAGGATATAAGTATCGCTTTTTATTTTTCCTCTTTCCTACTACTTGTTTCACTTCTGTTTCAGTTTTATATAACCATTTCTTACTATGTGTAAGTAAGTTGTTGTCGGGTTTTTTTTAGCATGTGTGTTTGGCTAAGTGTTGTTTTTTTAGGATTACTTATAAACCAATGTAGTTTGATTTGTATTATTATGTCTGTATAGATTTTTTATTAAGTTTTAGTTTTATTTAATTTGAGTTATTTTAGTACTTCAACATACTACATGGAAATGAAATAATATATAAATGGGTGTTTGGTTTAGTGTTATCTTAAAATCATTATTATACTCATACCTTTTGTTATTTTAATATATTGAATTGTTTTTAGCTTTATTTTTTTTTTTTTCATTTAAATGTTTAGCTTTGAAATGTTGTATGCATTTGTCATTTTTATTTAATTTCTTTATTTTCTTAAGTGTGTATATATAGTATTTATAGAGTTTTAACTTATAGTTTTAGTTACTTTTTCTT
>JAFVLL020024376.1:0-14668 GCA_021397915.2 Tor tambroides | reverse complement strand
GTGCAGTCGTGGGTCAGCAGCGTGAAGAGCAGCGGGCTGAGCACACAGCCTTGTGGGGCACCTGTGCTCAGTGTGGTAGTGCTGGAGGTGTTGTGCCCGACACGGACTGATTGAGGTCTTGCAGTTAAAAAGTCCAGGATCCAATTACAGAGGGAAGTGTTACTTGCACTGTCACTTGCACTGTCACTTGCACTGACTGATCTTAAAATATATCAGTGGCCTTGTTTTGTCTCAAGATGCACACCGGTAATGTTTTTTTCTAAGGCAGGTTTATAAAAATTACTTAAAACTCCTAATTGAACTATGGCCTAATCCTGGTTTAGTCTAAGCCCTGTCTGTGAAACCAGGCCATAAATTCATATCAAGACCCATCTAATCATATACTGCTGTGTTTTCATTCTGATCAGCCTTTAGTTGATGGGTTTCACAACCAGCCAAGTTAACCTGATAAATGGACTTTTGTAATGAAACCTGTGCTGGTTTGCGTGTTTAAGCTTGTTTAACGGTGATTGATATCCGGCTCAACCACAATAGATGAGGGACTGGAGGAGTAATTCAGCATGGAGGGGTTTGTATTGACATTATCATTTGTACTGTTTCTGAGCTGTTCTCGGGTCAGTGAGGGGAGTCTGGTCGTTTGCGGTTCCAGTGTTCTTTAAAGAGAGCGAGAACTGCTGTTTTGTTTGGTTGAATCTGTATTTAATGACACCAGTCCACGACAGATATTAAAATCAAAGCTCTCTACAGTTCAGAGGTTTGGGATCTTTTTTTTTTTTTTTTAAATCTCATGCTCAACAAGGCTGCATTTATTTGATCAAAAATACAGTAAAACAGCAATATTGTGTAATATTACAATTTAAATAACTCTTTATTTTAATGCATATTAAATATAATTTATTCCCTTGATACAAAGCTAAAAGGTGAAGTTCACCCTCCAGAGCATTTATCCCAGAGGTAACCCTTCTTTTTCTAATTTGCTATTAATGCCGTATAACCTTTATTATATTAACATCAAGGGGCATTAAATTACTGATTAATCATCAAGATTTCAGAAAGGCTACATTAACAGCAGCCAAAATAGTTGTTTGTCCATTGGTTTACATTAACGTTAAGCCTGTACAGCCTTGGTGACAGCTGAAAAGTAATATTATTTCAGAGTTATTCAATTTTTGATGAAAGATTGCGAGTTATGAAGTTGTCACAATAAGACTAGAAATGTGTATTAGCCCTAAAAAGCTCCTGCAGCATTTGCTTTGATATTTTATTATGTTATATAATGACATCCAGACATGTTTAAGTGAGACTAGAGTGTTAAAATAGTTTTTTGGGGGGCCGCTGTACATGTTCAATCTTTTCAAACCTTGATCTCTTCCCTCTTTGAATCTTTGAATTCTTGCCACTGTTTCTCTCTCGGATCAAACTCGCCGTGAATTTCTCCCAGCGTGTGACATAATGAGCAATGCTGTGTGACACGAAAATGAAACGTATCGATTTTTTTATGCGGTGCATCGTAGCTTTTAAGATATTGCTTTCATTATTGTAGAATTAGTGCTGCATGCTTTGATGTCTTTTATCTTGGACCACACACATGTGATTGCAGCAGAGGATGCTGGGTAACAGTGGACAGACCATCTAATGTTGCATAACTCCGATAACTACACATACATATGCGGTCGTGAGAAGAAGGCCTGCATCTCCTTTAGAAAGATTCCAGTTTGTAGTGCATCACTACTATTTGCCCATAAGCATTAAAATTGAGTATTTGCATCGTCCAGCAGCATTTGCGCTCTAGACATGAGTAATTCCTCCTCCAGGGCTTTTATCATGTTTTCTGTGCCAATGGCAGCCTCATAGAAAAGAGTTTTTGGGATTCTGGTAAATTATAACAGGCCAGTGCAAACAGCACATCAGCTTTTTATACAAATTTCACTTCTACATTTTTTTTTTCAATCATGGAAAATAAAATAAGGTAAAATAAGAGTTACCAATATGGAAGCCCATTTCCACCGCATAAGAAAAATAAATAAATAAATAAATATATTTTTTAAAAAAAATCATATAATTTACATTTATTTCACAATTATGACTTGGTATGACATAAATAATGACAGCATTTTATTAACTTTTTATCTCATAATTTCAACAATCTCATAATTATAAGAGTATTTCATAGTTTCAACTTTTTGACTCATAATTTTGAATTTTATCTCATAATTATGACGTAGTTTGTCAGAATTTTTACATTTTTCTCACAATTATGCCTTTATAATCTTGACTTTATCTCATAATTATGAGTTTTTCATAATTTCAATTTACCTCAGAATTTTGACCATCTCATAATCATGCCAGATTTCATAATTTTGAGTTTTTATCTCATAATTGTGTTTCATAATTATGACTTTCCCCCCATAATTCTGACCTTTATTTTTTATTTCACAATTATCAAGTAGTATGTAAGAATTTTGATAATTACAAAATTGATGTCATAATTTCGACTTTTCATTCATTTTGACTGAATGATTCCTCAAATTATGTGTTTCGTGCTACTGCTTTTGTTAACAATTAATGATTTTTCTTAATAAAACAGGACTCACAGGTGGTGCAGGACTCTTTTCATGCAAGATCATAAGAAACCAACCTGCATCATGTGTCGAATTTTCCGTGATTAAGCACCACCCATATTTACTTTGAAAAAGGTAAAAAAATCTAGTGTAAACACTATATATTTTTTGTTTATTATCTCTTTTCCATGTTTCAGTGAGTTGTACGCTGAAAGGATTGGTGCTTTTGTTTGAACTGGTCTTCATAACAATACAGTTGCTTTTTATGGGAAACATTTCTAAATATTGAATCAAAGCCAAAGCTGTACAACTCCCTGAACAATAACTTGTATCCAATATCTCTGAAAACAAATAACGCTACATGTATTCTGCTGTTTATATGCTGTGAAATGCATTACAAACGGTGTAGTTTAGACTGCTGTCGGTTCCCTCACAACTAACCATTGATCACAACATGTCAGCGATTTATATAAACACAAATACATGTGCATGCTCTCGCTTCTCACACGCAAGCATAAAGACAGACTCTTGCAGATTTGTGCTTTGGGAGATTCAGAAAATGTTTGCAGCACAGAAATTTACACAGTTAATTATGGCAAAAATAAACGTGTTTTTTTCCTCACCAGAATTGGTGAAATGTGTAGCAGAGAAACATATTGCTAATTTATTTTGAGATATATTTAAATGCATGTATTTTATGTTTTTAAATACATTTAAATGTATTTGGACAGTATTTAAAATATTGATCAATGTCTTTTTTTTTTGTGGTAACAGCAAATAGTTGCTTTTTCCCACCATTTTGACCATCTTTGTACACCGTATCTGCTTGTGTAAACTAAATTTATTAATTCAGCGGACTGCAGTGACTACAGCGACTTACAGAACATTCAAGGATGCATTCACTCACATTAGTGCATGCACATTTAGAGTATTGAAAATATACATTTAACTTCTTCAAAACATTAAAGCCTGATTTAAAAAAAAAAAAAAAATTGTAATTTTTTCATTTTGAAATTTGCTTATTTAATCAAACTAGAATCGTAATAATTTACTATTTAATAAAAACACATTCACTATACATTTCAAATATATTTGAAGAGAATTTTTTTTTTTTAGCTGTATGGGCCGAGTGAGAGCTCAGTTTGTGTGTGTATGTGTTTATCGCAAAGAAGCTTTGAATGTCTTTCATGGCGAACAAGTATCTGGTGTGTTCGGTGCCAGTGTCCCTGTGGCGTCTCAGAATGATTGATGTTGGCAGCGGAGCAGCTGTTTCATGCTACAGTCTCGCAGGGCGATACTTCCACGCCCGTAAACAACTAGTACTTTTCTCTTCCACTCGTTTGAAAAGCTTGCAGGAATTTGTTTTTGAAACTCTTTGCTTAAAAAGTGTGCTGTGCAAGCTTTCTGTAAAAACGCCACTTGGGCTGACTATTTTATTATTTCATAGAAAGTTCATTATTTTGTACTACTGATTGCTGGTCAGCCGATATGGTTGATACTGATGTGCATGCATATGTATGAATATGTGAATATATTGATATATATGCATGCATATGCACTGGCAATTTTGTCCAAAAATGTCATAAAAAGCCATTTTACTCAGTCTGAACATTTTGACAGAAGCCATTTTTACATAATATAACAGTATCCTTGAGACAGAGACATGAATCAATCCACACAATTTCAGTGAATGCTCACTGGTCACTTTTGAGGACATTTTGAGCTCTTAAAAGTTCCAGGACTATGTGTTTTCATAATATAATGAGCTGTTTTATTTCCAAAGATCAAAGAAATCTTCTTATGAGCCCATAAAGTGGGAACTATTACTTGTAGCACCTTGGAATTCATGTCTCTTGAAGGCTGTATGTCTTTCGATCCTTTTGACTGATGATTCAATAAACCAAATAAAACTATTATTTCTTAAATGTAACGTACAAAGAAATGCGGAACAAAGTTCTTTACTTGAAGAGTTCTGCACAAAACCTGAACAAAACCTTCACACATTGGCTTTGTTCCAAAACCTTGTGAGTTGCCTTGCTGTCTGCTGCCTACTTAAGGCACTGACTTACCTTGTAAAGCAATAAAAAAAAAATGTCCCAACATACAGTGTTGGTCAAAAGTTTGGGATAATTAAGATTTTATCATGCTTTTGAAAGAAGCTTCAACAGAATGATTTTTGAAGGATCATGTGACACGGAGGACTGGAGTAACGATGCTGAAAATTCAGATTTGATCACAGTAATAAATTATATTCTACAACATATATTCTCCTAGAAAACAGTTATTTTAAATTGCAATAATATTTTAAAATTTTACCATTTTCACTGCATTTTTTAAAGCAGATAAATGCAGCCTCGGTGAGTAGATGATTTCAAAAACAATAAAAAAAAATAAAAAAAAATCGAAATTACTCCAAACTTGACCAGTATAGTTCATGCCACTTTTTTTAACAGCCTGTGCATTGACAATGCCTTAAAAGGAAAATGCCAAAAATGAAAATTCAGTTTTACTTTAGCTATTTTTGTCCATACTCTGTGACTTTGACTTGACAGTTTTTATTGAATGGGCAAAACACAAAGAAAGTCCATGAAAGAAAGTAGAGGTTTGGAACGACATGAATAATTTCATTTTTGTGCAAATGACCTCTTTAAAGCTGCCCAAGTAGTCAGCTCACTAGGTTTTGGAACGGAGCAGCACCTCAAACCCCCTGAAATCCAGAACACCTGCCCGAACGGATTGGGAAAGGTGTAGTTTCTCCTCAGGAAAGCCGTTCTGCTCTCCACGCTCTCTGTCCAGCAAAGGTGCTAAATTGATTGGGACTCGGGTTTAATCGTCCGGCGTTTTCTGGAGGGCTTTCGAAGGCTTCCTCCTTTTCTGCCCCATCCGGATCGGAGAGGGGAGGAGAGATAAGCCGCGAAATCTGGCCTTTCTCCCTGCATAGGCTCTCTGCTCCTAGATAATTCCCCTCTGGAGACGCATTCAAAGCAACAGGACTTAGCCGGGCACACAGAGCGGCTACGCTGGGGGAAGCATGTCTCACAAACGCTCTTGCAGATGAATTGCTTAATCAGAGGTAAATTGCTGGGAGGATGTGGAGGCCTATAACGGGATTGGTTTGTTGAAGGGAACACAAAGTGGGTCCTTCCTCCAAGATTAAAGCAGGAAATGTGACCTTCACACACCGAGACGAAGCTCTACTGTAGTTCAAGACCTCGAGTAATACGACCAACACGGCGCAGGCTAGCATTCGCTTCTGCCATATCTGACAGACATGCTTTCTTTTGTCATACTGCAACATAGAATAGCCTTGTGAAGTAAATGGAAATAATTAGTTTTCAAAGTGTTTTCAAGTCAAAACAAATATTTTCAAAAGAAGGTATTTGAGAGATATTCAGCTGTCCGCATAAACAAAAAAGGTAAATAATAACTTTTTAAAAATGTATTTCAGTTTAAATATCCAGTACATTATTTCATTTTAATTGCTGTTACTTGTACAAATATGTGGTAATCAGAAAAGTACCGTAGTATGGTCAAATGTTTGGAAGATTTTTTTTTTTAAATGTTTTAAACATTATTAATAAGCACTATTATTAGTAATTGACCATAAATAATAATTGAGCAGCAAATCAGCATATTAGAATGATTTCTGAAGGATCATGTGACACTGGAGTAATGATGCTGAAAATTCAGTTTTGATCACAGGAATAAATTATTCACATGGACAACAATTGTTAAATTGTAATAATATTTCACAGTATTACTGTTTTTGATGTATTGTTATCAAGTAAATGTAGCCTTCTACAAGTAAAATTATCTGCAAGTGGTGTAAGTAAAACTATTCTTAAAACAAGAGTATTTTACTTACCCCACTGGCAGATAATTTTACTTATTTTAAGCAAAATGCACTTAATTTATTTTTTCTTCCCCGCAAACAAGATTAAATGTCTCATGTCATTTTGCTTATCTAGTAAAAGCATCTTAAATTTAAGATTTTTTTTTAGTAAGGTAAGCCTTTTTGTAGTGTATAAAATAACACTGCAAAATAAATTATCAATATTTCTTGAGATGTTATATCAAGAGATAATGGGGGTTCAAACAAAACACTGTTTATATCAATAAATATTGGCACAAATACATGTAAATGCGTACAGAAATCAGCTTGACCAATACAAAAGCTTCCAAACAGTGACAGAAATCAAATACTAAATGTTTTGCAGTATTATGTTTTTCATTATTATTATTATTATTTATTATATCATGATTGTGGTATCTAGTAAATTGCTGCAGTATTTATTTATTATTTTATAGTAGTTTATTTTTGTCTTATTAGACTGCTTTGCATATATATATATTTTAGCACATTTAATTCTGTCTTTTTTGTAGTTGTATAGAGCACAGTGGCTTGAAAACATAAACAGGTTGCAAAACTAAAAAAAAAAAAAACATAATAAATTAGCCATTTTTATTGAGTTGAATGTGGATTCAACTGAGACAGTACTTTTTTGCAAGTGTATGCAGATAAAAAAAAAAAAAAAGTTTATATTGCTTACATTTGTGGATGATATACATGAATACTGTGTTTCAAGCTAATCCAGCTTTAGTTTCTTTCATGCTCTTTTTTTCAGGCAGATTAATATATGTGTAAATTTCTCTTTCAGTCGTCCTGAGAGCGGCTCGTACCTCACTGAAGTGTTTACCTTCCTCATTTGACACCTTGACAGTCAGTCTATCTGAGATATCTCTCTATTTGCATTTCATTTCAAAAACACTCGTCTCTATTCTTCTCATTTGCAATCACATTGTCTGACACACTTCCGGAGTTTGTAACTAGACTGTGAAACCCGAGCGAAACACTTAAAGAAGCCATAATTGAATATAATTTGAAAGGCTAAACGTCCTCCGTGTTCCTCGATCCATGCGCAGGTAGCAGATGGTGAGGTGAAAACCCGATCCCCTGACTTTTGGCTCTGGATGCAGGATAGAGGACCAGAGGAAGATGAAGGCAACTTTGATGTCTCATTCAGCCGTCCGTTTGATGTCACTCCGTTATCCAGGAGCAAAGATGGATTTGCTGGTAAGAATTTGCAAAAGCAGACAACTGATCTTTTGAAGAAGTGCAGCTTTAAAAGGCTTTGTGCCTGCCATATCTTAATGGAGACATATTTTCACTTGTTCGCAAATTGGGTGTTTCTTCAACTACAGACACTTTTATATCCCAGGGATTTATTTTTTATTCAAACTGACAGATTTCAACATTTTTTTCTTTTTTGATTTATGAAGGCCACATTAAACCGTCTTGGAAATGTTTTTACTACCACTTCATCTGTTTTTGCAACAATATTTATGTATAGATTTTATTTTTTACTTTTTTCCTCTTCAGACTTTCAGTCTCATCAAATATTCATTATCGCATTAAAAAAATGATGCTGTAGCTTGAAGCTTCTCTCCATAGAGTTGAATGCATAATGACTGTTGACTTAAGACATGGGAAAATCCTTAAGGCATGACCAAACATTCATGTACCTAAATAACAATGTAGACATTATCACAGCTCAGAAAAGTGCTTTAACAAAAATGCAAGCTCCACATTTCAGATTTTAAAGCATGCAGTACAATCAGAACTTTCCTATGCATGCATTTGAACAAAATAAAGCATAAGATGCAATTGGTTTCTTTGGTGATTGACGGTATGGGTTAATCCTAAATCTAACTAGGTGAACTAGTAAAAACAGATCAGCACACTGTTCAGAATCGACTGCATTCCACTCTTAAACATAGTATTTTATTTTTATTTCAGTTTAAGTTATTTTAGTACTTCACGTAATTGAAAATGATAAGTGTTGCCTTGGCAACTAGCTGAAAGTTCTTTTGTCGCATCTCATTTTAATTCAATTAATGTTGTCACATGACCTCATCACTTTGTATGTGGCATATAGTAATCATGTTGGAAATAAAATGGTTATTTTACATTTTTAATTACATTTCATGTAGAAGAGATACTAAAAAAAATACCTCTTTTATACTTCTGCATCATTTATTACTCTAGAAATGAAATGCCAATTTGAGAGCATTGCATTGTGGGATATGTTACTGCATGCATGTTTGATTGTATACGTCACATTTATTGCGTTTAATAGATAAATTTAAAAATAACTGCAGTTAATAACTTTATAATGTATAAAACTACTTACAATATTTAATACTTTTTAAAAAAATAATTAAAAATATAAATACAAAATATATTTATTTAGAATATATTCAAAATATATTCAGAATATTCAACATTAATAGATTCATCTATGTAAAAACCTGCCTAATAAATTATAATAAAATTTGATCCCAAGTGAACTTGTTGACTCTCTTTTAAATTTTTCTAAAGCCATTGCAAATTGCATACCTTTAAAAAGACTCAGAACAAACTTGTCTTGCAATGCATCAGGTAATTCTGTTTTTACTGAAATATGCTGTAAATTAAGAGCTCTTTATGTAAGTTGTATTGATTTTTCTCTAGTACGCGGGTAGTTTGATGTCAGGGTCATCCATACTGGGATTGAACTTTCCTCTCTGTTTCTTAGAGAATCCCAGCAGCCTGTGTTTTCCTGTTCGGATAAACAGCTTTTGTCGTTTCATTGGGGAGTTTGTGGACGGAAAGACAAGAAGGCAGTGAAGAGTTGGCATGAGTGCAGGATAATACTGGCTGCTTATCACTGGACTGCCATTGGCTCACTGATATGGAGATTGTGGAGTGTTTGTGTTGAAAGATGAGCTATTGTTTATTGATGGTCGATTGAAAGTGGCCAACTCTGGTTTTCTGCTCAAATCTGATTTCTTTCTTACTTTCTTTACTTATTGTTGTTGCTCAAGTGATTCACGTGACCTTTAAATGTGACCCATATCAGACAGGCAGTGGTCCAACATTGTATATATATTTTATATTCAGCATTTTTAAATTTTTTTCATATTTTTAAATGATATATTTTACAATTTAGAAATTTTATATTTCTTAACTGTATAACTCTATAAGTAAAACATTTATTTTATTTCAGTGAACATTTAGATTTTATTTCAAGTATTAAAAAAATATATATATTTATTTATTTTAGTCAACTATAATAACCCCCATCACTTTACATGTAGAATATAGTGATCATGTTGGATTTTTTTTTTTAATTACATTTTTCAATTACATTTTATGCTAAAAAAGTCCAATCAAGAAATTTGAATAATTGTAAGTAGAAGAGATGTTAAAATCAATGTTGTTAAACTTCTGTTAAATTGTTATTTTTTAATTCATAATTTATGAATTATATATTTCTTAATTGAATAAGTATATAAGTAAAAAAAAAATATATATATATTCAATTTAATACGTATTTTATTTAATGTTAAAATGTTGTTTTATTTAGTTATATTTTTAATAATATAAGGTCTTCCACGTACACAAATGTTTGCCAAGTATAATCATATTTATTTTGCTATTATAACTATGCAAAATTATAAAAATAAATAAATAAATAAATTCAAAATTGTTTTCAAATAATCTGTAACTTATTTTTAATAACTAATTGTTCAATGACACTGAATGCATGTGTGTTTTCCTGTATGCTGCACTCGAGGTGATGTGGAAGGTAAAACCTGAGGTAAGAAAACGAGTGAGAGGAAGGACAGGCCTTGTTTTAAGTCTGCCTCTCAAACTGAAACAAGACAAATGAGGACAGGAGGCTGGGAATCATTGTAATTTATTTTCTTGGGTTTTCTTTCTGCTTTTATTGGATGGCAGATCCAATTAATCCCTGGGGAGATGGTACGAGAGAAGTTTCAGCCGACACAAAGATGAAGCTTGTTTTACCTCAGATCATGGCAAACTGAAACATTTGTCTCCTGAGCACTCGTCGTCTTCTCTCTCGTGTTCTTCTGCAGAACCGGTTTCATCCCGGGTGACAGAATCCGCTTCGACAGACGAAGGCTTTTAAACGCCGCTGAAAAATTACTCGGCACGGCAGGTGTTTGCTGTTTGTTTTCAATTCCCATTAGTCTCTTGAGGTAAGAGTCCTTCCTCCAGTCGGTGTGGAGAGACGCTCAAGACTTCTGTGTGTGATGTGCAACTCAAACAAACTGTTGTGAAGGGTGTTTTCAACATAAATAGAAAGTAGTTTTGTGCTTTCCTTCAAATAGTCGCTTTACTTGGAATTAGATAATAGCTGTTAACAAAACTTATTTTTTTTGGGTTGCCTCTGAATTAGAAAGTACAGTCAAGGACAATTGTGTACCACTAAGTCATACACCTGAGAGAGTTATTTTATTTTATTTTATTTTATTTTATTTATTCATTTTTTATCACAATGCTCAGTTACTTTTAAATGGTTCTATCTGCCCTCAGAATTGTGATTGTGCAGGTGTCGCATGTTATTTATTATTTTTTAATTATTTTTATTACAAAATACTTACCTATGTGAATTTTTCTTTTTATAATTATTTTATTTTATTTTATTCAGACAGGGAAAAATCTATTTTACTTTTAAGTAGAAATGTCAATCAGTCCCTGGTAAAACATGCTATAATATAATGAATGTTTTGCAATATTAATTTCGTCACAATGCACAGCTATTTTTGAATGGTCTTAATGAAGAAAGATGCTTTTTTTGCTCTCAGAATTGCTTGTGTAGGTATAGCATGTTGTTTATTATTTTTATAGATTTTTTTTATTCTTTTATTCATTCTTATTTTTTTTAAAAATGCTCATTTGTGTGCAAGAGGAGTTGTCAATACGTTTGGTTTGCATTCCTCGAATAGAGAAAGTCTTTTAATTTTTAATTATTATATCTGCTAAATGCTTATGTCATGGATATTTTTTTTAAGAGTACAATAACATATGGATGACTTCTAAAGATATGGACTAAAATTTTTTTTTTTTTTTTTTTTTACATTTTTGTCTCTTATTTAATACACGAATGAATTTTGTACATTTAATTTATACATATGACTATACTTTTACAGTACATACAGTACATATTAGACCAGAAATTTTCTTTCTTTCTTTCTTTCTTTGATGATAGCGGTCATGAAATCCACTATGACATTTTAAGTCAGACACGAATACAACATCAGTTGATTTCATTGACACTCACAATTCCATCGGTGTCATTCTGACGCTGATGTGCGATGGGACCCACAACGGGCCTGAATCGCTGTGGGATAAAGAGCAGCCAAATTCTTTTTGCCGACCTTGAAAATGTAAAGGAAAGGCCAAGTGTCTGTGGAGTTTGTAGTGCTGCTGAGGACCAGCACATTCAGCAAGGTCCAGCTCTAAAACCACGGCTTTATAAAGACAGGATGAGCGCTTTCCATGCTAAACGCCGCCTCCGCTAGCTCTGCCTGCTCAACCCAAGGCCGGGCAGTAGTGCAGCCTCTGTATTTGTAGTAGGATCAGAACAAAACTCCCGCTGTTCAGAGAGGGCACGCCGCTGAATATTGATTATTCGACAGCTTTAGATCAATGGGACAGAATCGTTTGTGAAGGGTATCTCTGGAGAGCCAGGAATACATTTTTAACATCCTTATTATAGATATGTTTATGTACAAAAACTGTTTAAATTGTTATAGTAGTAATAAATGCAATAAAAAGAATTTTAATTAAAGAAAAAATAATATGTTAGAAAAATAATTTTGTTATTATTTAGAGAGAAAAAAAAACCACCTAGCAACCACATTTTGCTTTTGACACTCCTGATTGAGATTGTAGATAGAGTGTCAATGGTCCATTTGAGAGATAGGTGGCGGTAATGCACTTATAAGTCTGCGATCCGCCGTAAAGCAAGAAGAAGAAGAAGACGCGTCATGCACTAGCTGTTGTGAACGCGCTTAGGACAGTTGGATCGGGTGGCGGATCAGAGGTAAAAAAACGATATAAATATTGTACAGTTTCTAGTAAAGACTGATCGTTTCGTGTCTTTAGACATCAATGTATCGTCACGAGCTGCAGGGTTTAATTTGGTTTTGTCTGTGTATGTTTTTTTGTCTCTCAAAGCTGTGAGTCCCATTGACTGACATTATATGACTGACAGACTGCAACGGTTTGAGTTAAAAATCTTCGTTTGTGTTCTACTGAAGAAACAAAGTCACCTACATCTTGGATGCCCTTGGGGTAAGCAGATAAACATCAGATTTTCATTTTTGGGTGAACTATCCCTTTAAGATAGATATATTTATGTAAGAAACTTGAATTCTATGTTAAATTTAGTATATTTTATACATAAACTGACCAAAGTCTAGTGATGTTTGTCAAATTGATATAATGGAGATAGAAATGGGTGTGAAGGGGATTGCTGGAGAGCCAGGTAAATATGCAGTAATTACTAATAATGCCTTGCAAAACAATTTTCTTAAGTATTTTTTTTTTCAAAATGTATTGTTTAAAATTTTTAAATTACATCTTAAATTATGATTTATATCTTAAATTAAGTTTATTTTAAACATAAATAGACCAACATCTAGTGATGCTTAAGTTCGAATTGATATAACAGTATAATCATTGTAATACAACGAAAGAAAAACACATATTTTAGAAAATATCGTATTGATTAGAGAGTTGTTAGGCCCAATTTCCTTCCTTCTGCAAACACAAAATCATGCAAACACTGGTGTAATTGATTGCCTACGCAAACCCTGTGTATGTTTTGTTCACGTTTATAGTAACAAATGCATTTCTCTCTACATTTTTCTTGTCACAGACTTGATTTGGCACGCTTCTCTAACCTGGGCCAGGCTGGGCTAAACTGTGTCTAGCCGGGGTCTCGGCGGATTGTTGTTGGAATCAGGAGGGTCTCGCGGTAAACACGCGGCTCTCAGCGTGTCCCGGCGCTGCGCTTTGAAGCTCTGCTGTGTGATGGCTGGCAGCACTACACACGGCCACCAGACAGGAGTTTATGCTAAACGTGTTTTCCAGCGTAAAATCACTTTGTAGTAGTTGCTGCTGCTTCCCTTGAGTCTCTGCATTCGAGAGCAAATGCTAATGGAAAGTAAGCGATGCAGTAAGTTGGTTATGCGTCATATAAACATGGATGGTACAAAAAGCAGGTTTAAGAGATGTTGCATGAAAACTTAATTCTAACTTATGTATTTTTATGTCTGGTAAAGTAGTTTAGTTTATTAAATTAAGTCTACTGAAATATAAAACAAAAGAATAATTGGTGGATAGTGCACATGATCCATAGGTTTTCACCTTTCAGTTATTTTCTAAAGTGTGTGTGTGTGTGTGTGTGTCTTTTTTGTCTCTAGTAAAGGACCACTATTGACCGTCAATAGCTTTGGAGGGAATCTGTAATGGGCTGCCCAAGGCTGCAGTATTATACAAGGTGAATAATTACTTCTTACTTCATTCGTAAGCATCCGTTCTACAGTATAGATGTACCAGGTGTTTAACCCTCAGAGACTCAGCAGAACTGCTATGTTTGTATATGTTGTATAATACTGTATATTATTGCATTTCTATGCCTAATAATGGGAAAAAGTTCACATGCAATGAAATTTTGAACTTGCATAAATTTGAGACCACTTTTCTAAGCGTCACAAATATGTGATACGAAAATTATTTCTTTTTTAGCTTGTTAAAATGCATACATTTAAAATGTTTTGATGCGAGTATTTATTATATTATTTAATAACGAAATTACGCTTGTGTTGTGAATTCAAAACTTTCACTTAGTATATCAAAAATAATGGCACAATTTTGCAGTCTTAAATTATTATTATTTTTTTCTTTTCCAAATTGTACTTGTAAATGTAAAATTTACAAAATTGTACTAAAAATGTAAATGCAAAACTCGATGCCACAATTCTAGGGTTGCCAGGGTGTTGCTAAGCTGTTCTTAATGTTTTTAAATGTGTTCTTTGAAACCCAAGCACTGATATTATTGTTTTATTTATTTATTTATTTTTTAGGATGATATTAGTTACATCTGGGGTCCGTTCTTCGTTCGTCGCTAACTCAGTTAGCTGGATTTGATTGTTGATGATTTTGCTTGATCTTGGATCATTTGGTTCTTCGAAGCTCATCCTAGACTTGTTGTCATAGCAACAGGTCCGTAAGCTTAAACCTGCTCGGGAGC
>JAFVLL020024375.1:0-12391 GCA_021397915.2 Tor tambroides | reverse complement strand
AGATCTCTGTGTGGAGCACTGGCTGTTTCAGACTCCTTGTGCAAACAAAAATCTCACTGGATTATTACAATTAATGGCAAAAATAATGTTTGGAAGTGTAAACTGTTATTTCCTACTGACACACCACAGAAAAAGATAGAAATAACTGACTTAAAAACATTTTTTGTTGGTGAAAATACTAGTGGCCTAAGACTTTTGCACAGTACTGTGTGTGTATGTGTATATGTGTGTGTGTGTGTGTGTATATATATATATATATATATATATATATATACATACATACATACATACATACATATATTTGTCTAGACTTGAGTCTAAACTTTTGTCTGTTTTTGAGCAAAGCATTTCTCTTCTCTTCCACAGGAGACAAGGAGGAGACAGCTAGCGGAGGCTGCAGAGAAGAGACAGAAAGAGGTGATGTCTGACAGCATTACACACAGACATGGGTAGTAACCATGCTGTAACCATTTTAATTGCTGTTTAGTTTAGTTCCTATATTGTGAAATAGACGTTTACAAGTACAAATAAGTTCTGCAAGCACCTCAGATAGAGCTGTTGTGAGATAAACACTTTATTTAACTTAAGCTGAAAATGACCACAACGAGAACTTGAAATACCCCGCTTATAAAACATTGCTGGAGATCTGAGCCATTATTATTTCTGGATCAGGACAAACTCAGGATTTGAGCGATTATGATGACCTGAGGCTTTACACATTCACCTCTTCCACAAATGATCAAAGTCATAGCATTGATTATGGAACCAGCACCACAGAACATATATTCATTACAGTAATCTGTAGGGATCACTTTATAATAACTGTGTTGTTATACTCATTATATGAACATCACGACTTCCCGATCTACATTTTTGTGCTTTTCTTCAGTTTTTTCGAGGCAATAAATACATGATCCTTTTTTTAAAAAAACAAGTGTTTTATGGAGTAGTGCTTTTAATTTGGCCACATGTGATTGCTGGGCTATTTTACTGTCTCTTAGAGGTTTAAGGCAAAGCACAGAGGTGCTAAAGCGGCACGGTAAGTACACTTCCTCATTCTGCTGTCTCCTCAAACACGCTACGGCTGAAACACCACCACAGACAGAATGAGCTCGGTTCTCGCTGCTGCTGTAACGTCACAGTGCTTGTAACCATACAGTTTGATAAAATATAATTATTTCTTTTGATCGGCTAGTTGGTCAGGGCAGTTATATTTCAGTGTTTTAGTTTTTGCACACTCTGTACTCGCATTTCCAGCTTGATTTCATGATTTGGCACGTGAGCACTGAATAATATCACACACTGCAAACACTGGACTGATTTATCTCTCGCTGAATGTGGGAACATGTATGGTGTGGTAGCTGTGTTTTGTCTGATCTGTGTGTAGACCACCTACAGAGGTGTCAAAAACCCAGAAGCCTTGGAGAGGAAGAAGAAGAAACAAGAAGAGACAGAGAAACAGACCATGAACTCTGTACCTTCTGGAGGCGGCGGGCTGAAGGTACATGCATTATTTACATTTTTATTATTTACACATTTGTGTCCCATTATTTTTACTATTATTATGTAATAAAGATATTTCGAGTATGTTAAACTTTCATCTAGCATGAAAATAGGTATTTTTAAGTCTGTATCAGATGTCCCATGTCAGAGGTCCTCTGAATTTATCTTATTTTTTATTTTTTTTAATAAGAAATACAGTTATAATTATATTTTAATGCATGAATCAGTATCACTTCAAAAAAAAAAAAAGAAAAAAAAAAATCAACTACCATTCAAATGTTTAGGGTCAGTAATATGCATATTTTTTAATATTTAAAATCAGTATTTTTTATTATTATTATTATTCAGCAGGCATGCATGAAATTTATCAAAAGTGACTGTAAAGACGTTTAGAGTATGTTACAAAAGATTTTAAATAAATGCACTTTATTAATCAAAGAATCCTGAAAAAAGTGTTATAGTTTCCAGAAAAATATTATGCAGCACATCTGATTTCAACATATAAAATATAATAAGAAGAATATAATATATAACATAATAAATGTTTATCGAGCACTAAATCAGCATATTAGAACGACTTCTGGGGGATTTTAAAAAATCGTATTACGTAAAATAATTTATTGGTTTTATCTAAACATGTAGCAATTAAAAAACAACAACAAGAACAGAACACACATTTTTATAAGACGATTAAAGTTGAGTGTAGGTACAGATGACAAACTTGCAAAACTGCAAACCTCATATAAAATAAATAGAATTTATTTCATATAATATTTGGTTCGACCCTCTGAGCTGGACAACATTTCCTAAAGGTTAGGTATCGTCTTTCATTGATATTTGATGTGAATTCCCCAAACTCATGAAGAACATTATGATTATTTTTGTATGGCACATGATGGGTCCAGATGGTTTCTCTCTCTCTTTCTTTCCAGTGGCATGTTGGCTAACACAGGCTGAAGGGAACATCGCTGGTGTGTCCACATCGGGGGTCAACCTTCATCCGCAGTATTTCCCGCTGACTTGAGAGATTCTTAAAACTCTTCATTCTTTCGGTTCTTATTTTGAAGTGTACGCTAGCCAGGGGAGTTTGCATAGAGACTAGAATTTTTGCCACAAAACTCCTCATCCTCCAGGCCTTCTGATTGGCCAGAGTGCATTCAGGCCACACCCCTTTAAATGCCAAGATGGGCTAGTTAGTGGGTTTATGGGACTTTAGCAATTCATTTTTTTTTTTTTTCACAACCTGTTCAGTTTGTGTTCATGCATCAGCTTTTGTACCGTTGTGCTTTCTATTTTTAACATAGATTAATAGAATCCTCAAATCTGAGGTCTGAATGTCATTTTAATACACATTTATACAACTGAAGAACATCTTTTATATTGGATTTTGGATAATTTAATACATATTTAGCCATTTATATTTATGCATCAGTTACCAGTGTGTTTTGGTTGTAAGCTCATAGTGCATTTTGCGATTGGTCAGGACTTGAAATATAATAATAATGGATATTATGTCAGTTAGCACTTTCACTGCCTGTTGATTGTACGACTTGCTGTTCTTATGAACCGAATTGAATGTGCATCACTTTACCTTATCAGACGCATGGCTTTGGTTGTCTTCAGTTAAGAAAATCTTAAGTTACCGCATTTAAACTCAACATCCATGTGTCTGGGCCGCGCAGCAGTGACTGTAGCAGCCTGAGCTATAGTGGTTAGTGTGGAATATATATATATTTTTCATCATATTGCCTTTAATGCATTTCTTTTATGTTGTGCTCATGAGTTGTTTCCTCTGCCTACAGCAACTCACTCAATGCTTGTGGCAGGGAAGCAGATTTGAACCAAATAATCAACTTGATATATCTTCCCAGGTTTCATTCAGTATGGGTTATCAACATACAGACGCTGTATAACTAATACCATAGATCAGACAAAGTATTGCAATGTTCATGTTTACCAGTAGAGGGCAGCAGAACACTTTCGGATCAGGAACTGTTTTAGAAGCACATCTGCAAAGAGTCATTGCTTAAATAAAGATTGTGTTTGATTGAACAACCAAGCATTTGTTACTATTTGTTTCAAAACTGATAAATTTCCTTTGCCTTGTAACTGGTGAACTCTGGCCTCTTCAGTGCACTATTATTATACTGCAAATAACACACACAGTGCTCACTTTATAAGTTCCACCTCGATTCAGCAAGGTGCTTGAAAAGATCCTTACATATTCTGGAGATTTACACGGAAGTGATGTTACGAGTTTTCTTTTCTTTGCTGTCTTCCGGAGATTGATGTGATGTTCATCCAGACATGTTCTTCTGCTTTGCACTGCTGTGATCCAAGGTCTGGCCATTCTCTCTCGACTTTATACATGACTGTCGCTCACTGGATGATCCCAGGAGATCAGCAGTTTCTCATATTCCAACCACATAGTCACTTCCATCAGATTTCTTCCTGTTCTGATGTTTGGGATGAACATTGTTGGGGAAAGTTACTTTTAAAACTAATGCATTACAATATTGCATTACTTAGTTACTTTTAATGGGAAGTAATGTCACCTGAGCCGGCATCTTATCCCAAAACCAAAAATTCGATTTTTGCCAACTCTAATGGCCTTTCACACCAAAGGTCAAATTAAAGAAAGTGTCTCTGCCTCTGCACCTCACTCACAATTTCTCTCAACATGAGACAGGAGAGATGTCAATGAATAAATAGGAAAACAAAGTAACTTGCGCTACTTATCTGAAAAAGTAATTTTAAAAGTAATGCATTACTTTACTAGTTATGTGGAAAAGTAATCTGATTATGTAACTCGCTTTACTTGTAATGCATCACCCCCAACACTGGGCATGACCAGATTACATTCTCCAACAGAGCAAGGTCAGCACAGTATGATACAATAAATGTCAGAAAATATATCATGACATCAACAGAACAGAATAATACTCACATAAAAAAATCATTAATATTGTTAGTATAGGAAGCACTAAAACGAATAGCCACCAGGGTAGAAGTAATTACTTGAATTCATCCAGCGATTTCATTCCATATAGACACTACTGAATGT
Organism: Tor tambroides; assembly: GCA_021397915.2. Lineage (NCBI taxonomy): Eukaryota > Metazoa > Chordata > Actinopteri > Cypriniformes > Cyprinidae > Tor > Tor tambroides. The sequence continues at coordinate 7,824 of JAFVLL020024375.1, read as the reverse complement.
AAAAGGTTATTATGCAATTTATATTTAATCAATTAAACAATAAGAGGTTAAAAAGAAATGTAAGAAATTGGTATACAATAAAACAGCCTCGTTTCTGGATTCCAGTTCAGTATCTTTGTTATGCACAAACTAACTGATCTACACTGTTATTTATGTATTATGATTTGTTTTTCTCTTTTAAATTTTTAGTTCTAGAAGCAAGTAGAAGTCCATGTGTCCTTGTGGCATCTACAACGGCTAGCCAGTGAGCTGTGCTTCAAAGTTACATTAAAAGTCATTGTTTCTTTAGGACATTTCTTATTTACTTCTTGCTTTTGTAGTGGGCCGCCACTACCAGGTAGCTGTCAGGCGTGAGGTCTTTGATGTTGGGAGATTTGCCGGAGATGGGCGAGATCTTGCCTTCTACACGAGAGATCTGGAGCATGCGACACGGGTCATGCTTCAGCAGGTAGCTCTCGAACGTCTCCCAGCCTCCACCAACTCGCACCATCACATGTTTATTATGCAGCATCTAGAGAGACAGAGACAACAACTTTACTGATAGACATTTACAGTACAAGAAAGATAAACATATGCAAGTATGTTAGCTTCCCAAGCTTTATTTTGAGCATCTCTAGCTAGACTGCAATCCTCGAGAGGTTTGAACATTTGAACCCCCTTGAAAATGGACGTTTGTTAGCACCGCAGGAATGCAGTGTTAACAAAATTGAATGGGACTACCCACTTTACATCTGGGTTAATGCATAACTGTATGTCACAAATAGGTTGACAAAGTCTGACATAATGGAGGCCTGTGGCCTGTAGAAGTACATTAGCAACACTTCTAAGTACATCCAACTTCAAAGCCAGTAACTGGGCTTAAACCGGGATGTGTAGAACTGATTAAATAAAGTGGTGCCGTGACCCGGATGGATGGATATGAGTGTAATAGAGGCCAGCTGGTTTGAGAGAGCTGTGCGAGTAAACGTCAATCCCTTGGTAAACTTCAGTCCCTTTAGCATCCTCATTAGCGTGCCCAACTCCCATCCCGGTTATCGCCAATTTGAACTCTGCTGGAAAAGTATCATGTGAAACCAGTTACAGTGGTGCCGTGACCCAGATGGGGGAGATTAGCTGGTACGATACAGTTGTGCAGGTAAATCTCACTCTCCTGGCTACAAGAGGCATGCTATTGGCACGTCCTCGTTAGTACGCTAGACTCCCTGGATACCACCAGTTCAAACCCCCTCAGAGCGAGCCAAGAGGAAACGATTACATATGCAAGTACATGAACTCATAGTCTTTTACTAAGGCTCAATTTTCAGTATGTCAGAACATGTTAAGTAAGACTGCGCGATTGCAATGCATTGGCCAAGCATTTGCATCTGCAAAGTGTGTTTCAGGCCTAATCCTGGCATTCACAATAGCTCATTTGGAGAAAAGTCTCTGCTATCAAACTACTTTAACAGCTCCTGAGCCAAAATCACACCCTTTTATTGGTGATCTGTCACCTGCAGTTCCCACTGTGGAGCTCCCTCTAGGCAGAGAGCTGTGTGAGTTGCTGAGATGAGAGGCTGTATTTCCTGTAAATAATTTTTTCAGGCGTCTACATTCCCCAGAGGTCTAAATTCAAGAGTCCACTACCTTGTCACAACATCTATTATTACCTCAGATTATCCGATCAAGATGGTTTCTACAAGGAAAGAATTATTCGGAAGAATTTATAAGCCTTATTTTTGTGCTCTAAGCAATTTTATGTTTATGGTTTATTAGTCCCAGATGGTGTACTCATGGACCACCATAGTCTGTTCACTGACCATCTTGATGCATTATGGACACATAATGGTGGAGTTGACTGAAAACCAGTACAATATTGTAATTTATCGTATTGTAGTCTATAATTCAAATTATGAAAGCAAAAACATCCCTGTATGGTTTTTTTTGTTTTTTATATGTAGAAGATATAATATAATATCACACAAGCATGAGTGACATTTTCCTAAATATTGGCATGAGTGTGGTTGCCAATGTAATATAAATTGTACACAAGAGGTTCAAAACAAGTTTATATTGAGTGTGTTACGTATTGTCTGAACATTTGCACATCTCAAAGCAACACTATGGTGTTTTGTTCCAATGATGTCAATGTCAAGTCAATGATTCAATAATCCATTCATAAAGACAGACACTTACTTCATTCCTAAATGAATTAGCTGATTTGAATGAATTGTTTGAAGGGATTATTCACTGAATCACTCATTAATCATTCAGGGACTTGCTACCACCTTCTACCGATTTCAATGTCATATTTATTTATCAATGACAGGCCTAAACCAGCCAAGGTACCAGCAAAAAAACACACTAAGCAAAATACTTACTTAAAATATTAAGATATCATTTTTTTTGTCAATATCACACATTCCTAGGTCCAGTTATTGTTGTTTTTCAAAATACTGGTTTGATATAATGAGCAATTTGCAGGAAGGTACAAACTACTTTTAAACATAAATTTTGATAACTAAGTCTGCATACATTATGTTTTTGTTTAAAGACAAGCTGTGCAAGTTGGCTCTTACTTGCCTTCTCTGACAGTTGTTTTACTGACATCTGTTGGTGTGGATGTATGTAATTTTTGTTTATTAACTATTACATGCCATAGCTGGCCACCAGGATGGAGCACCTTGCTTAATGTAGAATACAGATTTTAGGACACTTTTAACAGCTGCTTACTGAAAGGTTCTTTGGGGAAACCAAAATGGTTCTGGTGGTTATGGCATCTCCACAAAATTCTAAGAATGTAGTATAAAACGTAGAATCAAATATCTTTACTAACCCATAGTCAAATTGAGATACCTTTAGTAACAAATAAGTTGTGTGTGTGCTTATGAGCGAAACTGAGGATGATGACCTACTTGAAAATGTGCATAAAACAGGATGATGGAAACATAGCTAATGTTATTATTCTCACGCAGTTCTATTGAAAATGAGTGAAATTTAATTATACTCTTAATCACCCTAAAATAGGCTTCATTTTATTTATACAAAATATTTTGAGGTGAAATTTGAGCCTGACATTTCTTTGTGAGTTTAATGTTGAATCTTTGGTTTGGATTTACATTTACAACATAATTTTGATGCACAAATACATTATTAATGAATTTTAATTTCTTCTACAACCAGTAACAATCAATCTGAGCTCAGTTCTCTCAAAGTGCACACACATAGAGCTCTAAAGAATACACCATACACAAAAACCCCATCATATAATAATAGTTAATCACAGTTCCAATAAAAAGTGGCACTGGAGTAATTCAGCTGTGATTCATCCCTCTGTCCCAGCGGCCTTTAACAGGCTGCTAAAGAATCTTTCATAAAGGGTGAGAAATGACAAAATGTCACTCTGAGAACACACCATAACCCTCTCCTGAGGGATAAAGAGCTGAACAAGCCGTAGCCTACAGACACGCTCTCAAAAACAGATCCGCGAGGAGGACGGGAAAAATGAATGAACACTAAACAATAAACAACAACAGAGAAATCTCCTACTGTGAGCTGCAGCTCATATTAACCCTGCGGGGGAATGATATTAAAGATTCATAAGGCTCTTAGCAGGCTGACAGAGGGACATTCACAGGTCAGCCTCTCCAGATGGGTGTCTGTGTGGCCCTCAGGCACCGGAGCCACAAATATATTAGCAATCAGACTCGACAAGTCACTACCGGACCCCTATATAAACACACCGTAGACACACGTATGTTATATAAAGCAGCTCAGGTCTGTGATGTTGAAGGTTATTGCAAAAAAAACCTCCCTTAATAGGGAACACACACAATCAATTTCTTTCAGGAGCACCAAAGTTCAACGGGCCAAACGACACACACTGAAGCACACAGTGTATTTAAATGAGAACGAAATGAAAACATGGCTTTCTGGTAACTTTCGACTAAACCATCTGGGGAATCTGAGGGCTATTTCAACAAGAAGGTCTTTCAAAGACAAACACAAAAGGAATGTGTCCTTGAGACAAATTCATTCGCTCATTTCACTGGAAAACGAACAAGAGAAAGCAGATGATTTGCTTGACTTGGCCTTGGTTGCTGGGCAACAGGTTTTAAGGATTTGTTCTTTTAAAAAAACACGCTAAGAGAAGGATTTTAGTCATTTTAATCATAAAATGGATAGATCTCTGTGTTTAATCAAATAAACGTTTGGTAACCAATTACATTTATCTCCAGTAAACGCATTGTACCATGGTTTAAAAATGGTATCGTTGATACTCTACATCTGTGATTCTCAACTGGTCCAGGTTTTACACTAGACATAAAGAGGCAACCAAACAATGCAAATTATCTTCCAAAAAAAAGTGAACAAAAATGCCCTTTCTTTTTTTATTAATATAACCCAGAACTGCATAAACCGCAGAAGTGTGATGGAGTTTGAGTGCTTGGTCTGTTGAATATCAATGTCTCTTGAATTTTTCATGCTCTCAGCAGCCAGTAATTCACAAAACACATTGCGGTCAGCACTCCCTGTATTTAATGTGGTCTGATATCTGTACTTTGTGTAGTTCTGTTCATTGTTTTTGAGAAAAAGGGTGTCATGTCACTTGCACAAGTTGATGTCTGCCAAATTTGATTTCAAAACATAAGTTCCTGACTGTTAAAATGCATGTTCTCTCTCTCTCTCTCTCTGTAAGGAGCTTTTTGAATTTGTGAAGCACTGAAGTCTTTGGTATGGACTTTCAGAAACAATGAAATGTGTTAGTTTCCCTCTATAGGGGGCAGCAGTGACGCAGCCTGCTTCATTTCTCAGCCAGAGAGCAATTAAAACCAGCACTGACTAATGTGATTCTCCACAGGAGACTGAATTAATATCAGCTGAAGTGGTTTAACATGATGCATCGCTGCAGTCGGTGTTTTAAATGAAAGCCGAGCTCTGACATCTAAACTTGAAAAAGAGGAATAATATTAATTGTGTAATTATGAGGTCTAGACAAGTTGATCGAATCAAATTACTGAGTTCATGGAGAGAGAGCGAAAGCGAGAGCATATTTAATTTGTCTACTGTGAATGTCAAACAGTGGACAGCACAATTCAGTCATTTCAAATCAGCATTAAAAATTCAAACATTTTAAACATTTACTCCTAGATGTAGACGAGTTTGTTTCTTCATCAGATTTGGAGAAATGTAGAATTGCATCAGTGTCTCACCAATGGATGCTCTGCAGTGAATGGGTGCCGTCAGAATGAGACTCCAAACAGCTGATAAAAACATCACAATAATCCACAAATAATCCATTCAACGCCACTCCAGTCCATCACTTCACGTCTTGTGAAGTGAAAAGCTGTGTTTGTAATAAACAAATCCACCATTAAGATGTTTCAAACTGTTGCTTTCTGCTAAAATATGAGTTGTCTATCTATAACATTGCTTCCCCCAGTTAAAAAAAAAAACAAAAAAAATAGTCTGGTCTGAATCAGGAGAGAACACAGTTTACAAGCAAAAACAGTCCAAAACAGCTCTAAACAAATATGTGGATTGATTTTGATGTGAAAGGAATTTCGCCAGAAGTGAAAAACAGCCTTTTACTTCACAAAACATTAACTGATGGACTGGAGTGGTGTGGATTATCGTGATGTTTTTATCAGCTGGTTGGACTCTCATTCTGACGGCACCCATTCACTGCAGAGCATCCATTGCTGAGACACTGATGCAATGCTAAATTTTTCAAATATATTTTGATAAAGAAACAAACTCATCTACATCTTAGGATGGCCCGAGGGTGAGTACATTTTCATCAAATTTAAATGTTTGGGTGAACTGTTCCTTTAATGCATCAGAAAGAAAATAAAAGAAAAAAAGAAAATCATTTCATAAAAGATTTACCAGCCAACTAGGTGTTTCTAAGACCCAGCCACAAATCCAGTCATCTCTTTTTTATTGAGCGAGAACGCTCATTAAACACTGCTTCTAATGAGCTATGAATGATGGGAGTGATGCGATCACTCAAGAGAGCTGTTATCGGTGTATTACTGCACAGCTCAGGGTAATAAAACACAACTGAACGCAGATACACGATGAGGATAGCTCAGATCTAAAGCATCTTTTTAGTCCTGTGTTGCCAAGTAACAGGTTTCCATGGTGACCAGGCCCAGCTCACTAATCAGTCTTTGTCAGTTAGTGTCAGTCTGTGCTGTTATGGGACGCCCCACTGCTGTGTTTAACACAATAATGAACGCGATCACACAGCAGTAGATAATAAGGTTCACCTGCCTATCTAGAAATCATGTCAAAGGATCACTGCCTGACACAAAGTTAGCAGCAGTGTGTGTAAAATTAAGGAAACATGCATTTAGCAACATGTTAACTTTACTGGAATCACTTGTGAGGGGCGCTATTTTTGTGGTGTGCATATTTGTTGCCTATAAAGATTGTTTCAGATGAGTCACATGAGGTTCCGTTTAATGTAGGATCTTGCATTAGAAATTACTGTAGAACGGTGTTAGCACTATAAAATAAAATACATTCGCTGGCCAAATGTGACACAGCTACATTTACTGTATCCTGTGATACAGATGGCAAGAGAAAAAAAAAAAAAAACTTCTACTACTAACAATAGAATAGTCCATTTTTAAACTTTTTTTTATGTGTTGGCTAAGTCTGTTAACTTAGCAACATGCTAACATGCTACCTAAATATGCAACCCAGGCTCACTGGAAATTAATAAAGCACCGATACCGATACTGGTATCAGTATCGGCCCGATACTGCACTCCTGTACTCGTACTCATACTCATTAAAACCTCGATACCAAAAGCCCATTCCACACAGCATGTGAAAAGTGCTATTTCCAGACAATGAAACATGACAACAGAACAAACAGAGAGTAGACTGGAATTATTAGAGATTAAGGATGTGTAAAAAGCACATGTATGTAATTAAGTTAATGTTAAACATTCAATATTCACACCTGTATAGCTGATGAGTTGATAAGCAAAGTACGCAGAGTGGACTGAGTGCGCGGCGACATACGGTACTCTGTATCGGCAAGTACCAAAAATAAAAGTATCGGTATCGGCCACGTTCTGAAAAAAGTGGTATCGGTGCATCCCTACTGGAAATACATGACTGCCTACATTACTGCAAAACCTGAAATATGTTGCTGTAGGAACATTTAGCTGCACTTTTAAGGTGACACGTCGTGAAAACAAAATGTGCCTGTGGGTACAAATGGTTACACAATGATATTGTGTTGCTTGTAGTTTCATGACAGTTCAAAAGTGAAAAAAAAAATTGTCTAGAGACTTGCGTTAAATACTGTGTTTTCTCCAAAACAGTTATACAGTTAAACACAGTATTATTACATTGGTTGTTGTACATATCATGGTAGACCGGAAAAGAAATGGGCAACTGTCCAGTAAGTGGCAATAACAGGTTAACGCTCTATAGCATCTGAAATTAGTTTACCACCTTCACTAAACCTAACCGATAGTGCGAGAAAAAGCAAATGTGAGATAAAAATGCATTTGCTGTAGCAATCACTGCATTTTAGCTTCCTTTTATGAGCTCTATGGTGGAGCATTGTTACTCGTATTTTACCAGATTCATACCTGAGCTGCTCCGCATCGATCAGGTGAGCTACTGAGCAAGTTTACTATGTCAGAAAAATATGAAATGTATGTAGAGGAACCTTTTTTCAGACACGTAGGCAGAGTTATGCATTTCCATTGAGCCTGGGTTGTAAATACGGCATCTACCATGACTACGGTTTGTTTTATACTCACTCTGATGAAAAGCATTTTCTCTCCAACACGGTAACGGCCTTGTGATTGTCGTTCTATGCAGA
>JAFVLL020024372.1:85131-147651 GCA_021397915.2 Tor tambroides | reverse complement strand
CTCTGGCTCCAAACGAAGCTCTACTGCGCAGACTCGGGCTCCAAATGACGTCATTTACTCAAGATGGCAACGGCCATACTGAGATGTATTGGCTTAACTTTTCTATAGTAGAAGGAAGCGGAGACGCGTCGTCCATCTTTTTAGATATACTAGATGCCTCATTAGCGACTGTTTCTATGGGCCGCTATACGTAAGCCGTCCGCCATATTGCAGCGGTGAACTTGATGTCATTCATTATAGTAATCACTGAATATTCGAAAGATGCCACAATCCTGCACAGAACGGCTTAACGGCTCTCTGTGAACCTACAGTATGGTGAATGACGTCAAAAATACAGTTTCAAGATGGCGGCCGCATCTACGTGCATGGAGCGGTCGAATAGGGCGTCCGTTTGTCTCATAGACACACATGCGATATCTCCAAAAAGCAGAGAATCTCTGCTTTCCAACACTTTTTAAAGCGTTCAGATAGGATTAGTGGTTCAAAAATTATTACACATTTAAGAACAATAGTTATTTTAGCTGCGGGAGGCTGTCTCAGTCTTATCTTCTAACACTTTATTTCGATGGGTCCACAACATACGACATGCTGACTATGAGAAACTTTGCAAGTATATGTCAACGTATTCTACTAACCCTAAACCTACCCTAACAGTCTACTCTGAGAGTTAGTAGACATGTAGTTGCAAATTAATGAGAATTAGTTGACATGTAGTTACAAAGTTACTTATAGTTAGTAGAATGTCTAAAGTGGACTATCACAATAAAGTGTAACCATGTTTTTAAATTCTGTTGAACTGTTTAGAAAAAACAGTCAAAATTGGTATCAGCTTTGTTGTTGTTGTTGTTGTTTATTATTATTATTATTATTATTATTATTTGGTTCACATATTTTCATAAGGGACACCAGTGGAGACTTTGCAGAATGACCTGGTTGACTTTTGGTGGATTTTTCGAGGACTACATGTACATTTTTCAGTGAATGTGCACCTGTTGGCCCCTAATCATTGATGGATTAATACAGTACCCAAGAGCATAACTGCATATTGCGCTTTTTATACTCCATAGTTATATGAAATAGTTTGTAGTTATTACTTTCAGACAGACAAAAACTAATCTCTGATTTTTCTTTCTAAATGGACAGTGTGTGAATGTCAGTGAGTGTGCACATGTCTGCTTGTCACTAATATTACTGAAGAGCTTTCATGAGCTTTAAGAGGAGCACCAGTCACTCACTGTTCATCTGTCTGCTGATCATCATGCATAAATAAATGCAAAAACATGAATAATGCAGCTGTTTAAAAGAGCACCACTTCATATGACAGACAAACAATGAACAAACAAATAACACTGTCACAGAGAAACAATAAAAAATGAGTCAGAGTTGGGGGGATGGGGAGAGTAATAGAGTATCTGTGTGTATAGTATGCCTGCTGGAAAATCTAGCTGAAACCAGCTTTTTACTGTAGTTTTCATAATAAGTCTATCTGGTCCAAGCTGAATGGTGATTAGCTGATTCAAGCTAGACTAGATGGTTGGACTGCGAACTGGTGGGGCTTGACCTCTTGGTCAAACTATTTAGCGATGGAAGATCATTCCAAGAATATTACAAAAATCCTTTGTGTATGGTGAGTTCACACCATTCTCTCTAATCCACATTAAATGGCTAAAGGTTGTGAAGTCTCTGTACTGATTAGTCACTTTAGCAGTTCAGATGTAGCCAACTGTACCAGGAGAAGGATTAGGAGGAATCTGCACTCTCAAAGTCAGGTTGTGGTAGTTGTAACAATGCATCACTATGCATTTGCATGGTTGAACTCTGCTTAACTTTATTGCATCATCAAGACTCTGCTGCTCATGTCACCATCTTTCATACAAATCTATCAAGGAGGTCATCCATTTTATTTTTCTTTGTCCTATACACCCAGTCATCTTCCAAACACATACTGCAACATGCCACTCCAAAACCTTTTCATTTCTTTATTTTTCCCCATCACTCAAATGTCCACATATTGCATATACTCCACTCACCTTCCTCTCAGCTGCAAACCTGAAGTCTATATTCCCTATCTTTAGCAAAAAACAGACTGCAGTTGCATCAAATATGATCATCTAAAATTTTTGAATTTCAGTCTGAGATCATTCCAAGAATATTACAACAATCCTTTGTGTATGGTGAGTTCCCACCACAATGTTAGGGTGTTGTGGGTTGTTGCAGGAGATTTACCAGGCTGTTCTGAGTGGATGCTAGGCATTTGCTAGGGTGTTTTGGGGCGGATGTATATTTATTTAATATACATAAGAATTATTTCAAATGTATTTTGTATTTTGATTAATTATGTAATGCTGACCCACTAATTTTAGTAACAGACAGTTCCACACGTTATTCTCTGAGGTCTGTTACAAGAGACAGGTCAGCATTCCCTTGAGCAAAACTGCACATTAATATCAAAATAAACATAATACATCAGAAGCCCTCAGTGTAGTGAGGACTAGAATGAAATTAAATTATGTCCACCCCCGACTCATCTCACACACGCGCACAAACACACAGTTAGGATGACATGCTTTTGAAGATTATATTTTAGACAGCAACTCCTGGCCTTCTGCAACAAAATATCAGTGTGTCCCACACACCATGTCATTGGCAATGCTCTAATCCAGGGGTAGCACACTCCGGTCCTTAAGAGCTGCAGCCCTGCAGAGTTCAGCTCCAACCCTAATTAAAACTCACCTGCCTGTAGCTTTCTAGTAACCCTTCAGACCTTAATTAGCTTGTTCAAGTGTGTTTGATTAGGGTTGAAGCAAAACTCTGCAGGGCTGCGGCTCTCCAGGACCAATGTTCGCCACCTGTTTTAATCAGTTATTAAACAACAGAGCATTAGCATGTTTCCAGAATACAATATGTGATCTGACTGGCATCATCATTTTACCTACAGATGCACAGGAATATATGTGTCATGAGCCGGGTTTGACTCTAGTTTTCTTTTCCTTTCTATTTCTTGTGCTGCTTTCCTAGACTCAGCTGTTCGCGATCACAATCAGCGCTCATGCTGATTGGGACGGCACCTGTTTCTTTTTGACGCTGATTTGCTCCTCTATTTCTCTCTGGGTGTTACTAGGAGTCTTGCCAGATTATTGTGCTTAGTGGCCAGTGTTAGGTATTTAAGCAAGGATAGTACTGACTATCACAAAGAAAAGGTAAGAGCCCAGATGATGTCACTCACCTGCGAATGATGAGGTGGCTGCGTGTGTAAGAGGCGGGGTCTGAGACTCAAAAAGGAAAATGCTGCCTGTGTGTGGCAGGAGAACAGCTATTGCCTCAAATCGCGTACCCCCCTCGTGTGAGTTGGGGATTTCCTTTTTGTTTGGGGAGACTATGGTTATCACTGTGTTTTAAGAAAAAGGGGGGGGAAAAAAAAAAAAAGACAACTTGAAAGAAACCCGTATCCATGCTTGGGCTGGACGGAGAACGCGGGATATCTATGCTGCACGCCGCTGGGCCAGAGGGAGGTTGTGATCAAAAATGCAGGTGAGTGATCTCTCTCTGGGCAGCTGTTGGCTGACACACACACACTTGCATCCTTGCATTTTGGTTAGGACTGCCTTCCACGTCATGTCGCATCATGTAGGGAAAGTTGTTCGGTGGTACGACCGATAACTACAAAAATAAAACCCCCTAGACAGCTGTAGTAGTGATATAGCTTGGTTGTCATACTAGAGGTAGGTCGTGTCGTAACACCAGTCTGCCAGCTCTCTTTCTAATACTTCTGTAGCTCTGTTGTGTCAAGTCAAGTACTGTCCTGTCAAGTCAAATCCTGTCAAGTGTTTTACCAGATTTCTGCCCAGTCTCCTAGTTACCTGCTGCCAGTGGTTCGTTCGCCTCCAGGCGTAGCCCTCCGGACTGTACAGCCTTCTGTGATAGCCGCCACTCGCCTTTCCGGCCGGGACTGCACTCCCTCACACACAAGTCAAGTCTTCTATGTTCCAGATTCTCCTGAGTTATTTTCCAGTTCTGCGTATGCCTGATCCGGCTAGCGAACGGCAGACTGCCTGAGTTCGTTTTGTGGACAATAAATTCTCTGTTTGACTTGCCTTTGCCTCTGGGTCCCTTTTGTTGTGACAGAATAATCTGGCCAAAGCATGTACCCGGAAAAGGAGACTCCCATTCGATCTGCAGTGGAAGTGCAAGGCGCGATGCTGGGCTGACATGAAGAGGAGCTCGCTGCCGCCAGGTATGCCATGGAGAGCCTGTCTGCCCGGGTTACGGAGTTAACCAGTCAGCTGCAGAATCTGCATCCCGCTCATTCTGCTATGCTTCAGCCACGTAATCTTCCCAAACCATGAATAAACAACCATCCTTGTTATTCCGGACAGCCTACGGAATGCCGAGCCTTTGTAACACAGTGGTTTTTTCCCTCCAACCAACAACTTATCCCGAGGACCGCTCCAAGGTAGACTTTGTGCTTTCTCTCCTGATTGGGCGGGCACTTGACTGGGGAGCGGCAGTGTGGGAGTTGGAGACCAGCTGCTTTGAACAGTTTTCTTTATTTAAGGAGATGGTTAAGATTTTCGACCGCTCTGTCTATGGACATGAGGCATCTCGACAACTTGTAACACTTCGCCAGGGGAGGCGGTCTGCTGCCGATTATGCAATAGAGTTCCGCACCTTAGTGGCTACTTGGGAATGGAACGAGCTGGCTCTCACCGCTCAATTTTTGGAGGGTCTCCCTGGGGAGATCAAGGACGAGATTCTAACTCGTGATCTGCCAACCCGCTTGGACCAACTGGTAGAACTGGCCATCTGCCTCGACAAGCTCTTTGAGTTGCGCCGCCATGCCCGCGCCTCCATGCCCAAGCTACGGGCGGTCCCACCCGTTGCCTCTTCTCCTGCGGTGGCCTCACCAGATCCTGAACCCATTCAACTGGGAGGTCTTCGCATCTCCACTGCAGAACGTCAGAGCCGCATTGTGGGGGGACTCTGCATGTATTGTGGCGCACAGGGGCATTTTGCTGTGAGGTGTCCAGTAAAAGAGAGGGCTCGCCAGTAGACCATTTCCTACAGACCCGGCTCTAAGAATACTAAGCCTGATGCGCTTTCTTGTCAGTTCGGGTCTTCTGAGTACAGCTCTGCCACAGACTATTTTGCCCAATGGTCATGTAGTTGGGGCTGTGGTCTGGGGAATCGAACGGCAGGTAAAGAGGGTTCTTGCTCGTGTCACGATGGGACATTCTCGAGGCACAGGTAGACTGTTTGTCCCCAAATCCGTTCATCCCGCGGTTCTCCTCTGGAGTCATGCCCCCAGGCTCGTTGTGCATCCTTTTAATTGTCATTAAAGTGAAATTACTGAACCTAAACATAACAGCCTGAAATGATTTTAAAAGAAGAAAAATGTCAGATGGACAGAGGTATTTCCATCTGACATGTATGGGGTAGGGTTGCTGGATCTAGTGCTTCCCCGTTTCTAAGTGGAGTGCTTTGAACAATTCAATAGAGCAATTTTCAAAATGTTCACACTGTCCATTAGGATTTAACATTTTTTTTTTTTTGGAACTGTTTTCTCAGTGGCTGCTGGTTGACTGCTTACTGAAATTTGTGTGTACCTGCTTTTATCTTTGTGTGTCTGTTTTTATGTGCTACATTGAAACCTATCTTTAAGTGAGTTGGTGTCAATAGAATGTTGTTGGCAGTAGTAATGTCAGTAAAATCAATAGTCTTTGGTATGGTGAAGAGTGGTCAATAATTACCACTGAAAAGACACATAAAAGCAGTGCAAATCTAGATGAAAAGAATGAATAACCAGCATTCTATCAATACTAGGTTGTGTGTGTCTCTCTCTCTCTCTCTCTCTCTCTCTCTCTCTCTCTCTCTCTCTCTCTCTCTCTCTCTCTCTCTCTCTCTCTCTCTCTCTCTCGGCCGCTGTAATAGGGGGAATGTCAGGATGATTCCGAGGGCCTTGGTCAGAAAAGGGGCTAATCATGATAAAAGTGGGGCCCGACCAAATCTGGTCCATTTCTTTTTAGTCAGAACTTAGCCAAAACTGTATCTTGTATAGTTATATGTATTCTGTGAAGGGCTGGTGGCCCACATGTGGCTTTTAAGGCAAGGTATTATTCAACCGTATAGACCAATTTGGAGTAGACTTCAGTTACATCACTTGCAGCTGCGTGCACATTGTGGTGGCAGAAAAACACTGGGAACAATTGGAGGGAAATGGTTAAAATCCATGGAATAAGAGAAAAAATGTATTGCTGTGCCTTTAGATGTCAGAATCGGAATACAAATCCGAAGAGAATTTTTTATAGAATACTGTCGTCAAAGAATCCATTTGAAGCTAAAGGCAGATGTTTAAAAGGACAAACTATAGATGAAACCTGCTATGATGATTTTACTTTTTAAAGCATAAATTTGATTTAAACAATAGGTCTACATAATATTCACATATGCAGACAGGGGACATATTTTATTAGTCCTACAGTTACAGCATGAAATACTATTAATAAAAAAAAAAAACCTATAACATTTCACATAACATTTACCTATTTTTCTCACAATTCTGACTTTTTTTTTTTTTTTTTTTTTTTTTTTTTTACAAATTCAAGTTTATATCTCCTAGTTCTGAATTTATAACTCAATTTAACTCAACAATAGTGAGTTTGTCAATTCTGAGGGAAAAAGCCAGAAGTGTGGGATATAAACTCATCATTCTGAGCCAAGGAGAAAAGAGAGAATGGTGAGTTGGTTTTTCTTATCAGCGCATATATATATATATATATATATATATATATATATATATATATATATATATATATATATATATATATAAAATCTCAGAATTGCAAGAATAAAGTCAGAATTTTGAAATATTAAGTCAAATTTACCTTTTTTAATTATTTTGCTTAATTATATGGCTTCCACATACTGCTGCTTGAAAACTGTTCCTTTCTGCCATCAGGCTCTGCCTACAAAAACCTCATCACTGTTTGCAATTACCAATATTGGTCTATTTACACCACACCTATGCTGAGGTGCCCCTCTCGATTTCAACTGAGAAATAACTGCCCTACCCCCAGTGATTTCAGCCACTGCCAACCCCCCAGTTTTGTTCACTGAGAAAATTTTGACTGTCTCCTCTTTTGATGGACTCCTCTCAAAGACTGAAAACCAAAAGCAGTTTATTATACAGATTATCAGAGAGCAACGCAATCTGTTTCCAGTTTATGTAGCTGAAGCACATGTTGAATTGTCATCATGATCTAGATCAGATCACAGTTTTTCAAAGATTGGTTCTCATCAGCAGCATTGTAATGTAACTTTTTTACATTTATTTATTGCATTTATTTTTTGGTGTTTTATGCCTTTATTTTCGATTGGACAGTAAGTGGACAGGAAGCGAAACGGGAGAGAGAGAAGGGGACGGGATCGGGAAGGGTCCGCGAGCCGGGACCCAAACTTGGGACACCTGAAGCCCAACGGTGCTACATGTAAGCGGGCTGCCCATAAGGCTGTTGGCACAATTAAACATAATTTAACATTTTAAGACTAACAACGCTGTTCTGTGTTCTTGTTTTTAACCTAATTCACAGTTTACTAATGGTTTTGTATAATTATTAATTACATGCTGTTATGGTCATAAGACTTCAATTTCAACTTTGTTGAGCACAAGCCAAATCTCAGCTAAATTTGGTTTGTTTACATTTCTCATTAAGGAGAGTTGACTGGGAGGGTGAGAGCAAAAGATTTCGAAAGTCCAAAAATAAGGGCCACCCTAACCTGGGCCCATTACAGTTTGTATACCGGTACAGCAGGTTCACAGATGATGCCATCAACCGTACCCTACACACTGCCCTCTCCCACCTGGATCTGAGGAAAGGGAAATATGTGTGAAATTTTTTTTTTTTTTTTTTTTTTTTTTTTTTTGGTTTATATCTTCACCTTTCAACAGCATCTTCCCTTCACATCAAAAATTTCCAGAACATAAGGCTGAACCCTTTCATCTGCCACCCTCAGATTTACTCCCATTATGGCGACTACATGGCCAAAAACAGCTGCAACAAACTGATGTAGTTTGCTGACAACACAGTGGTGGTAAGCCTTGTAAGTACTTAGAGAAACTGGACTTCCTCTATGGTGTCGCATTAACAGTCACTCCCTGAATGTTACCGTCTCACAGATGATCTAAAAAACATCTACACTCAGCCATGCAGGGTCAGGCATTCAACACCCAGGACAAAAATTCTTCTGAGTGCTGCCATCAGGTAAGTTCTGCTGGATCCTGAAGACAAATACAGACTAAGGAGTTCGTAAGCTCAGGCAATCCGGCTACTGAACAAGGACAATTGGAGAGTCTGCATACACCGACACATACAGAAATTGCACTAAATACATACAATTCAGCTTCTGTATATATTGTAGAGCTTTTATATATTTTGGGAAAAAAAAAAAAAAAAAAGATTTATACTTTATTCTTATTTCTACCATATTCTGTTTTCTACCTGACAGACAGACACATGCAGAAATTGCACTATACTGTAGGACTACAGCTTCTGCTTACATTGTATAGTTTTGTATATTTTGGGGGGGGGGGGGATATATATATATTAATCTTTCTCTCTACTGTCTTCCATATATTTTGTGTTCTTTATTTTTCTTTTACATTTTATTTTTATTATCATCATAATCATCGTCATGTATGTGAATGTCCTTAATTCATTGTTGTTTCTGTTTGTTGTTGCACTGTCAGATGAGGAATTACGGAAAAAACATTTAACTACATAACACCTGTATGTAATATATATATATATATATATATATATATATATATATATATATATATATATATATATATATATATATGACCATTAAAGATATCTCCCCTACTGAAACATTTGGTGCAAGATTTGCTGCTAAAAGGAGGGTAAAGTCACTAAATTCAAGGGTTCGGTTACTCCATATTGTGAATGGTTGATCTATGATGTGAAAAGTATAAAATAATATAAAACTGTTTGTATTATTAGTTGAGTCTAATTATGTTTGTTTATTTGTGAGCTTAATTGAAGCCAACACATTTTATTAGTAATCAATGCAGAAATATTGCGGATATTTTCACAACCACCAAGAACAATCTGATTTGCAGACATAAATGTGCTTTATGAAGAGAATTAAACCGTTGTCAAACACTGCACATTGTGCATGCATAATCTTAAGAAAAAAATACCATTAGGATTTAGTAAAGAATTTGCACATCAGTTAACAATAAATTTAAGGCGGTTGTACACTATAACAGTTGAAAACACATAAAACATCACTGCGTAACTCCCACAGTCAATTGTTTTCACGCATAATTATGTTTTGTCAGGAACTATATCTTCTTGTGTAAGAATTTCACTGAATAAATTGGCTTATATTTGTGTAGTGCTCATATTGGTTTTGTAAGCTGATTCAATATCCCCATATGCCGCTATACTCACTCACTCACTCTCTCTCTCTCTCTCTCTCTCTCTCTCTAAACACTCGATGCACTCTAGGGAGTAACGCACACTTGTACGTTTAGTATTGACGAGATTTTACATGCACCAAACAGACTGGAGTAACTTGCGCCGTCATGAAGGTTAGTAAACCTGCTTAAATACAAAATGTTTTTTGGTATTTCCAGTGTTATGAATTGCGAAATATTGTTAATTGTTGTTTGTTTTCATGGCTCTAATTTGAATAAATTTATAGGAAGCATTACACTGAGTGCAATCTGTTATTTCTTTTCCGCTAAAGACCCTGACAGTTCCCGTAAGCTCCAGGTGGACACTGTTGCTGAGCGCGTATCTGACGCTGGCTGCGAGCGCGGACTGTGGCGAAGACTGCGCGTACTGCTCGCAGCAACTGCCTCTTCAACTCATAAAAATACGCTCAATAGTGAGTCTACTGTTTTAATGCACGTACATATATAAATAAAACCGCGCATATGTGAAGAAAACGGGATGAAAGTAGGCTACGTATTTGGAATTCAATCCCGTAAAAATACAAAATTATATAGGCTATTCAAAGTATCGATGTCTGATCTTTTGCTAAAGTATTACTATTAATTTTTATTTAAGCTATTTGCATACATGTTATCATGAGTCTTTTTTTATTTATATTTTTAATTAAAACAAATAAACTGTGATTTCATTAATTATTGCAACACTCTGGAGAAGCTAATTTATCAGATAGTCATTGTAAACCATTATTAAATTAGTTAATTTATTAAGTAATTCGTCTATAATGACTTATTCGAAAAAAAGATGGAAGATGATACGCATCAACTCTTGCTTAGAAAAAGTCGAATAGACATTTTAGAATAGAATTTTTTTTCTAAGAACAGTTCATATAGGCCTATTTTAGGTACTATAGGGTCTATGATTATATATTTTCAGCAGTGGCAACAAATGTGAATATAAAATTATATTTTACAGCGATTTACATGGCCAGGATAGAATTTTCTGGATATTACAGCCATATGTAGGCTATTAATGTGATCAAGAACTGATCTGAGAAATAAAAAATCTGAAATCGTGAAACGCACCAGACTGTTTGTGAGACAGACCACCACTAGGCTGCACTAATTTACCCCAATTCCTACCTTAAAGAACAGCGAGCTGAGTCAAAATTGCGTAGTCGGAACAGAAAGATATTCTCCGCTGTTAATATTAATCACCTAATGGCTCAAAAGAATAATGGCGTGATCAAGTAATTGAAATTTTTATAGCAGAATCTTATACATCTTAAAAGAGCTATAGACCTACTTTATTTAAAGCAACAGTTCATAAGACCTTATACTTTCTGTTAATAATTTTCATCTAAATAAGTCTGGAACTCTGACATTCTTGCAGAACAATTAAGTGTTAAGTGCTCAAATAAATGAATATAAAACTGACATCACCTTTAGGTTGTTTTTGAGTGACGCGCACAGCACAAGCGCGCGCGCGCACACACACACACACACAGAGAGAGACTTGTTTCACTATCCTTGTGGGGACTTCCATAGGCGTAATGGTTTTTCTACTGTACAGACCGTATATTCTATTGCCCTACACCAACCCTACACCTAAACCTACCCCTTACAGGAGACTTTCTGCATTTTTTAGATTTTCAAAAAACTTCATTCTGTGTGATTTATAAGCTTGTTTACCCATGGGGACCTCAATTTAGGTCCCCACCGTGACACAATTCCCCATGAGTCTGTGTATATTCAGGTTTAAGTCCCCACCGGGACATAAAAACTGGTACACACATACACACACACACACACACACACACACAAAGATTTTAGAAAAAAAAAATCGATTTTAATTTGTTTTAGACGACAACAACAACAACAACAAAAAGCACGAGGGAGTGAAAATAACATATTTTCAATTTTGGTTGAACATCATGGATGTGTTCTTGTCAATGTGTGAAAATTTAATGTAAACAGAATTATAAATGTGTTGTCCTGTTATTTGTGCTTGTGTTATGGACTTTTAGTGTTTAGTTTCAACATTCATAATTGGAAGACCTGACCAATTATGAATGCAGCAGATGAACTCATGAGCTTTCGAGAAGGTATGAACACCATCGTGGCCTACACTGAATCGTTCTGTGGTCTGGCTGGCTATGTGAACTTGGAGGGATTGTGTGCTCAAACACTTGTTTTGAATACAAAAAAATCACGATACGTCCCAGCCTTGCTGATTCCGCCGTAGTGGTCTGTTTCTCTGCTGTGGTGCTCTGATCTGCCAACACCCCTGTGGGCTCGTTCTCTGCTGAGGTAATCTTCTTCTCAGCCATGGTGGTCTCTGGCTTTGCTGTGGTGTTCTGGTCTCCTGCTCCCTTGTGGTCTCCAGTTCCTCCATTGCCCCAGAGCCCAGGCCCACATTCACCTCAAAATCCTGGACCATCGTCCTGTCATCCATCGGCTGAAATTTGATTCTTGTTTTGTTGTCCTTTCGCATGACAGGAGCTATCCCTGGTATATACAGTATATGCTGTATATAAGCCCTTGTGTTTACTTTGTTTATGTGAAGGGACTTGTTCTTACGTGGAGGTTTAATTTTGGCTCTGTTTTGTTTTATACGTTTCCTGGTTCCAGTCTTTTGTGTACTTTTGTTATTTTATTATAATATTAAATAATGGGCAACTGGATCCTGCTCTCTCCATGTTTCTGAGTTCACCAAATGTTATATCATTTAAAAATTGATGTTTGTGTGGCGGAGAGACTAGGGTATTGGTGTATTTTGTTCAAATTCAGTATGTCACTCTGTATTAGTGTTTCCATGGTTTCCCACAAGCTTAGCACACACTCTACACCTACTCATCCCCATATCACCCAAAACACACACACTCATTTGCATATTGCCCAGTTATGAATTGGGAGATGAAGGCTGAGGGAGAAAATAAGTATGTTTGAGCAAGTGTTTCATATCCTCTTTTAACGTTAGTGTCTGGGCAAAAGAGACATCCATTATTTTATAAGAATTTTCTGTATGTCTCATTGACTATATTTTCACGTTTTTCACAGGAATGCATGGTGGAGTGTGAGGAGCATCTGAGTGCAGGCAGCTCTTGGAGTTTGTGCAAACGTTTTATGCAGAATGCTGATAACACTCCTGAGGGTAACCGAGCATCCACGGAAACGGAACACTTGGACACCCAACAGCACCCAGTAGACAAAAAATACGGTGGCTTCATGAAGCGGTATGGGGGTTTTATGAAGCGTTATGGAGGCTTCATGAAGCGTTATGGAGGATTCATGAAGAAGACTGCTGAGCTCTATGGGCTGGAGCCAGAGGACGTTGACCATGGCAGAGCAATCCTGACTAATCATGATGTTGAAATGCTGGCCAATCAAGTTGAGTCTGATGGCAAGAGGGAGGAGGAGGCTCTGACAGATGTCCTTGATTCAAAGGGAGAAGCACAGGGTGTAAAGGGTATGGCAAAACGTTATGGGGGCTTTATGAAGAGGGGACAGCTTTATGACTTGGAAAGTAGGGTTAAGGCACTACAAAAACGATATGGGGGCTTCATGAGGCGTGTAGGTCGACCACAGTGGTGGCAGGAGTCTAAACGCTATGGAGGCTTCTTAAAACGCTCCCAAGAGGAAGATGAAGATGAAAATTCATCAGAGATAGAAAAGAGGTATGGTGGATTCATGGGATATTAAGATGGTCTTTTCTCCTGTGCCCTAGTCCATTTCCTCTCTAGCCCCTTAGATACCACCTGAGAACCGAAAGAGGAGACATGCTTTAAATGTGCTCATAATGTTTTAATGAAGTGTTTATGTCTTTATTGTGGTGATATGATTTAATGTGAATAAGACCTATTAAAGACCTCAAAGACCATGGATATATTGTCTTAACATTACATATCAAATCTGAATTCAAATTTACATTTACAAGTTGTGTAGCAGATTTTAATAATCAGGATGACCTACTTCTGACAAATGCTGTATCACAACCATTTTCCTTTTTTAATCAACACTACAATTCTGGTTTGCATGAGACATTCATTTAGTCTTAAAAGAAGAAAATTTTAGAGAAAACAAGACAGACATTTACTTCTCCATTACATGGTGATTATTTCTTCATGACACTTGTCTTTTACACAGATGTATATTTTTTTGGTTACCAGTCTGAATATTGTCATTTGCTGTATAGCTTGAATAAACTGCTCGAAACTGCACTAGAATGTGCGTCTTGAATAGAAATGCCTTTTTTTGTGCACAAGACATCAGCATTTTCTGTCTGAGGTTTGTGCCTCAGCAGCCTTTTGTTAGTGAGTAAAAGCAAGTTGCATTACCTTTTCTGAATTGTGCTGAGCTTATGATTCGGACCAAACACGCTTATTTGAAGTGGTAGTGTAATTGCATGTTTTATGATGTGAGTTAGAAGTGAAAAGCACTTCTACTAATGGCATGACTATCATGGAACTCATACAATCAAGACAAAAGTTAGTACACTTTCAGGGGGATTTGAATTTGTGAAGCAGTTTTCAAAAATATTATCCTGCATGGAAAATTCACAATGCAAGGTCTCTATTATACAGATTAATCACCAGTGTGAAGAAGCAATAAATACAGCATGTTATCACTGTCTCTAGCCTATCTGAATGTGTTTTACACGTGGCATATCTAAGCCAGATGTCTCTTACCTTTGATCCTTAGCATAACCCTGTGATTGTTAAACAAGAGGTCTGCCATGCATTAATTAAAAGTCTTATGTATTTTGGGTATCTTAAACGGCATATAACATCAAAGTGTTATCAAGAAAGCTGTAGGTTCTCCATAGTTCACGCAGTAATATCAGTAATGGGAATTCATAGTAGAAGTGTTCTTCCCAAATCCCACTTTTATTGCATTAATTGTCACTTAAGGTCCGTTCACACCAAGGACGATAACTATAAAGATAACAATAAAGATTGCTAGCGAATGATATCATCAGCGAATGATATCATCTGTTTATTCTAAGTGCTCGCGTGTCTGCCGCTTTAAATTCTCAAGCTCCTTATAGCAGGATGGATTCTGATTGGATGTCAACGTTTGTATCGTTCATCAGCTGGAAAAAAAATCATTCTGAAAGTGATTCCAACGATATCGTTTCTCTGTGCCTTTATAAATAGTTGTGGTGTGGACTCTGCTATTCTTTATTGAGAACGATTTTTAGAACTGTATCTTTATCGTTATCTTTGTAGTTATCGTCCTTGGTGTGAACGGGCCTTTAAGGGCTATGAAAGGAAATGGTTTCAAGACAAGATCTAACCTTTGTTCTGTGAATGTGAGAAGTCTCATGATATTCACAAGTATCTTTCATACACTGTTTATTTGGAGTGCAACTTAATAACTAAATGCTTGTTCAATCCAAGGATGATAGCCTAACTGTAACGAAATAACTAGCCTATATTAACATCCACATAACAGACGACAACATTCAGTTTATTTATGTGCTGCAGTTCTGTTTTTAGCCAATCAATCATCAGCTGGACAAAATTCACAGTAAGCGATCTCGATTATATTGTTAGGCTACTCGTTAGTGATATCCTCTGCTCTCTCTCTCTCTCTCTCTCTCTCTCTCTTTCTCTCTCTCTCTCTGGTAAGCTATATGGTTATTGTTATGATTATGGTTATCAATGTTTGCTTGAGCAGACCTTACTCTTGTATAATATTGTTACAGAAGATCCTGACAATGCTGGCTTAGAAAAGATTTGTAAATGTCGCATATTAATTACATCACCATAATAAAATGAGCTGCCTGCAGCTGTAATTCACTTTATGAATTTATTCAAGGCAAATGATAAAGGTTTAATTCAATAGTCAGCTAGTTTATTTTGCGCGTTGTAAAGGAAACTCGCGGGCGTCAAATGGTTAAACATATGCCGCGCCCATCACATCCTGTCCCGTTAGTAGGCTACTCTCGCTATACAAATAGCCTACTGAACTTTGTCTTTCGGTAAACACGAAGTGTAATAATTGGACAGCCAGAGCGAAGGTCTATAATCCATCCACTCGGTTAAATACTAAATGAAAGGAGCAAACCTGTTGTTGTATTAGTGAGCGCTAATCGAAAAGAGTGAGGTAAGACACCAGTTGTTGCGCATTAGACAACGAGTAAATACGACTACATGATAACTTTCTCTAAATTATTCATTTGTGATGACATCGTAAATTTACTACCGTTGAAAAATTGAATAAACTTGCTAAACGTATAACCATTGTCTCTAGGATCTATTCATCATCATCATGAACTTTCTCTTGGAGACTCTTCAGGTGCTTTTGATGTCACTGGTCTACAGCTTAGAAGCATTCGTTAGGTTATTTATACCGCCTCGAAAGAAGAATGTGACCGGGGAGATCGTGTTGCTGACCGGGGCGGGCAGCGGCATAGGTCGCCTCATGGCCCTGGAGTTCGCGCGCCTGGGCGCGCGCCTTGTGCTGTGGGATGTTAATGAGGACGGTAATAAAGAGACTGCTCGTATGATTAAAGAAACGCACGGAGCGCGAGCTTACACATATACGTGTGACTGCAGCGACCGCGAGGAAGTGTACAGAATCGCAAACCAGGTAGAATACCTGGAAAAGAATGTCATTATGTGCCACAGGACCTACATAAGTGCCAAATTTGTAATGACCATAAACATTATGACTATAAACATCCACTCTCTTTTGCTTAAACATTTATTTTCAGTACACTGTAAAAAGTTGTATCATTATAACAGTTTATTAATCATTTTTAATGGTTTCAGCTTGATTTTCTTAATTAGTAAGTATAATCAAAATGGTTGAAAAACCACAATGAACTGCTGTAACTAAGTTCAACTTTGGCACCTCTTTGATCCCTTAAGTGTTAAATTTTAGTCTGTTTACATTTTGACAGTCTAATAAGATCTTGCGTAATTCACGATTAATCCCTTTGTTTTATTAAGGTAAAGCATGAGGTTGGTGATATCACAATTTTGATAAATAATGCAGGAATTGTTACTGGGAAGAAGTTCATGGAATCTCCTGATTCACTCATAGAGAAGTCTATGGCGGTCAATAGTCTGGCACATTTCTGGGTATGTATACTATCTATCTATCTATCTATCTATCTGTCTGTCTGTCTGTCTGTCTATTTGCCTCTAAATGATGCTAAAACAAAGCATGCATGATAGCCTATATCTCCTCTTAGATGTACAAGGCATTTCTGCCAGCAATGATTGCTGCTAATCATGGCCATTTGGTCAGTATTGCAAGCTCCGCTGGACTTATTGGAGTAAATGGACTGGCAGGTAGATGTTCTCAGTTAACAATGTAAATCTCTCACTTAGAAATAAGTACAAATTTCATGTGACAATTGTGCTTTTGAATGTTTTGTACAGATTATTGTTCAAGTAAGTTTGCTGCAGTTGGCTTTGCTGAGTCTATGGCACTAGAGCTGCTGGTCATGGGCTGTGATGGAGTGAAGACCACCATAGTCTGCCCATTTTTCATTAACACTGGCATGTTTGACGGTGCCAGTACAAAGTAAGAAACATACTGTTTCTAAAAAATAAACATAACCTACTTTTCCTGCCTGCTTAACCAAACATTTTCTGTTTTTTTATTTGTATTTTTTTATGATAAACCTGTGGACATGGCTGCATAATTTATGAATGCTAGATCTGTGACAATGTAGCATGTACAATCTGTACCAGTACATTGGAGAAGCATATACATTTACATTTATTAATTTCTGTCATGACAACTCTCAGAGAGTTCAGCATGGTAATATACATGCCAATGTTAATGTGTTTGGTCTTGGCGGAATAGATCTACTACACTGCTGTGGCAGAGCAAGTACTACTGCCAGTATGTCCACAGACATGTAAAAAATACTGCTGCTGCACATATAACATATATGAAATAACCCCCACATGTAACATGCATAAAATTAACTTGTAGCAGATCTATACAGGTGAAGCTGGGGAAGGTGGAGGGTTTCTGAGCACACTGCAACTGCTACAGCAAGCACTAGCCAAGTATTTAAATGTTGAGCAGCAAGCTCATTGGCTACTTATATGAAAAGAAACCAATCGACTGCGCCATTTGAAAGATGATGTAATTACATCAGATTGAGTTAGAACATATTGGCCTGCGCCATCTAGAGTTTCATTACAGAACTTTATATTTAACAGCTACTTTTATCCAAAGCAGCTTACAAATGAGAAATAAAAAAGTTTTTCATCCTATAGAAAGAATAACATGAGAAGTGCTAAAAATACAAACTCTATAAGAGTACATGCTAGAACAATAAGAAATGGTGAGCATAGAGCTTTCTTTTTAATACATTTAACATCAACAGTATAATGTCATGTTCTTATGGCAGTTTTTTAAACATATCTTGAATATTATAAGGGAATCATAAGAGCATTCTACCAGTGAGGAACAATGTACATGAAATTCGTGAATACATGGGAAAGTGATAATGTGTCTTTCTGTGGTGGTATGAGTCACGGCTCACTTTATAACTGTAGGCTTTTGGAGGGGATGTAAATTTGTATGAGTGGAGGTAAGAGAGTGCAGAGCCAGTGGCTGGTCTGCACACAAACATCAAACATACAGTGCACTTAAACATGCATTACATTGTTATATAATATGTTGAAAAACATAGAAACAGTTTTATCCAGAGTTTCTGCATATCTATTTGCATTATGCAATTTTAATTATCAACTGGATTATGATGAAATAAGAGTAACGGTGAGTTTGCTTGAGAAAGAGACACTCACGTAGGACAGACATAATATGACAAGAGGTCATGTAATTCACCCAGTGCTCTCTAAGATCTGTGTGTGAGTGTGTGTGTTTTTCTCTTATTCTCAACATGGAAGAGTGTTTGTTTGTTTGGAATTTATTGCTGGTCGAAGTGGGTCACAACCCAAAGATGGGTTACAGGTCTGTTTGCAGACAATAGGGAAAAAGCAATGCTAAATGCACTAGGAACTATTGTCTAACATTTCTCACAACCAAAAATGGGCAGGTGGGTTCAGTGCATGAAAACACTGAAATTCAATGGTCAGTTTTCTCATTCAGCCTATATCATGTTAATAATTTTGCATATTGTAGGGTCTGTGTCGTTCACTGTTATATTAATACATTTCATTGTTTGATTCTAAGGAGGTTTTTGATTACATTTGTACATTTGTTTAATTCAAATTAAAACTAAAATGTGTTCAACAAAGAGTGCTAAAGTATTACTGGTAACTACAAGTATTTTCAAATTAGATATAATACCTCATAGATAGAAGGAGCTAGAGAACGTGTAGAATGTTTTTGAATGATGGATATGCAAATATTTTGGAACTGAATGTGGGAAGTTAATTGCCACTTGCGAGTAATATTTGGGCTTGTTGGGATGCCTTATTATTCCTGTAGTTCCTCTTATCTGCTTTGTAAATGTCTTCAAAGACAAAGTGCTTATACTGGTGTGTATGTGTGTTTTTTGCAGATGGCCCAGAATCATGCCTGTTCTTGAGGCGGACTATGCGTGTAGGAAAATTGTGGATGCTGTTAGAAGGGACCAGGTTTATGTTTATATGCCTCGAAGCATCTACATTGCCATCGTTTTGAAGAGGTAAGTCATGTTGGACCTCAGTGTTAAAGATCTAGTTTAATTTCATGTTTATCTATTATAATAACAGCATTTTAAGCCGTTATAAAATAGCTAGTATGCTAAAGCTATACAACTTAAAGTGTGGTTTCACCGTTGGCACAATTGGGTTTTAATAAAAATTAGCTCTATATACAGTAAAAAGGTGTTTTTTTCTTATTGTGCTCTGACAATAAACAGGGATAATCTCAGTGCAGGTAACACTGAGAAAGAGTATGCATTGTTCATTTACAACAATGTGAGAATACAAAGCAAACTTTAACCTCTCTGATCTGGGGTAGTCTTTCACCTGTCTCTTCACAAACAGTATGACAGACACATGCAACATTACTAAAGTCTTTTTCTCAGTGAAGCCAAAATCTAACACTGCTTTCTGGTTGATGTGCAAGAGATATAATTGAGAAATTTATATGGTTTCATTTGTGTGTGTGTGTGTGTGTGTGTGTGTGTGTGTGTGTGTCTTTCAGTTTGAATGTTTAACATTTTCCATCTCTGTCTTGCTTTTACTCTGTCACAGTCTTTTACCCACTAAAATGGGTGTGCTGCTTGGTGAATATCTAGGAGCATTCAACTTTATGGCTAAGTTCAAAGGCCATGGAAAAAAGAGCAAATAATTTCCACCACCAGAGGAATTCAGAACCAACCAGTGGACCAGATGGACAAATCACAGAGAGATGTTTGAGGAAACAAAAAGTACCTAGAGAATGAATGGAATAGTTATACATAAAACAAGCATAAAAGCACTTCTTACATTCAGCACTGTTTTAACCATTATAATTAACCAGTTTTTATTTTTTTATTATTATTATTTTTTAACAACAGCGATAAACTCATCTTGAGACATTTGCACATAACATACACCCAAAAAAACATTTTGATGAAGAAAAACTGTCTCTTTGGCTTTAGAGGTTACATATTGTAGATAGTTATTTCTGTTGGTTTATATATATATATATACATATATATATATATATATATATATATATATATATATATGTGTGTGTATTTTTGACCAGAACCAAACTACTTTCTAATTTTTTATTTAATGACTGACTGATTGTATTATGGAAGCAGTTGACTTGGCTTATTATTTTGGCTCCTTAATAAATGTATAATAATAATAATAATAATAATGGTGTCACAAATCATCTGTTATACGACTCTTATTTTGTGCATTGTTCATATTTTGTTTTTCTCTTTTGTTCATTGTTTTCCATTGTCCCTATGTTCTCAGTTCTTGTGCTTAGTTTCTGTGTCCTTGGTGGCTAGTGTTCCTTTGTTGGTTTCCATAGTTAATCATTTGCTGTGTTTGAAATTGCCCCCTATACCCTCATTCACTATTCCCTACATTAGTCCACTAATATAGTCCACTTGAAGGAGTGAATGAAAACAAGTCAGCAAATTCAGACACTGAGTGCACTGGAAGGGTTGCCACTTTTGCATAGTTTGTGGTTGCAGTTTATTATCATAACTTATCAACCGGCAGCTCCAGTAAAAAAGATTTATCTCAAACTCTGTCATGGAAACTAGCATTGGTAAACTTTAGTTTAACTATTTAATAATTTATTAAAGGGGAAGTTTGTACTTGTATGATATTATGCTGTACCCACATTGGACAAGCGGTTTGGAAAATGGATGGATAGATGATTCAGCTGCAAGAGTCATCTTCTGGTGAGATGCAGGAATTCATTTGGCACGACCCTCAAAGTGCATTATGGGTATTCTCAACCCATTGAGTGTGCATCTGTTATACACTCATTATTGCGGTGCATTATGGGATTGAATGAGTGCTCTCGATAACATCCACTATGGTTTCAGACACCACTACAAATGGCTCTCCCTTCAAATGGTGCACTGTTTAAGGGTATGGGGGCGATTTCGGACAGCCATTCTGTTCACCTCTATCCTGTACTTGTTATCTCTTGTATTTATAGCCCTGTGTTTGATTCCTTTGTTGGCTGATTATTGTCTTTGCTAAGCAGATCTGTTACGTTTACCTTTGCCTGTTTTTTGATACATATGACTTAAATTATTTGTATTTATTTTATTTTTATTTTTTGATTTATTAAATAAATCTACTGCATTTTGATCCTCACCCTTAGCCTGCACATTACAGGATAATCGACCACAACAAAGGCATGGATCTGCCAGCAGCAGTACTTTTCCTCCACCACACCCTCGTATTTAGATCTGGCGTGCGTATCGCATTATCCGGAGGATTCCTTCTGGGCATTCCTTTTGGCTGGGTTGAATGCACAGAACAGAGCACATTTTCTTTCCATTAATTTCTTTCCATTTACCCTTTCCATTGTTTTTCGATACTTCCGACTTCTAGGACTACCTCGTTTTCATTTTTTAAATAAATCTGTGGCATTTCGATCATTACCTTAACTTCTCTGTCGCCTGTATGTTACGATCGGTTACTGAGAATTGGATTTTTTTTTTTAATCCAATTCTTTTTTTTTCTTTTTCTTTTTTTTTTTTTTTTTTACGAATGCCTGCTAATTTGACACTACTAAGGTTTTTACATGAATGAGACATTTTGTTATATCTTGAGTCCTGTCTTCGATGACATTGTCTTTTTGATCTTATGTAATCATGTTTCATCATGGAGTCAACAGTGTTCAAAATGCAACAGGGTCTGACTCATCTGTAAATGAGTCATTACTCATTAGGGATCATGACATGAGTAGGAGTGCACAATCCCAGCATATCAGTAATTCCAATGAAGGGACACTAAAGGCTTTCTATTGTCTTTACCTAGGAGGAACTATTAAAATATGTGTATATGTATATATGTTACAAACAAATAAATAAAAATAAATTAGACTTCTAAATGTAGAATCAGACTATCCCTTGGCTGAGAACATTAAAGTATCTGAACTAGCTGGGTGTAAAGAGTCCACTGAAGGCGAGCGTAGTGAAGAACTCAAGTGCAGTTTATTTACAACAGTGAAATCCAAAATCCAAACATAATCCAAAGAGACGAAGACTTGACTTGAAACAGACTTGACTTGACATGAAACAGGCTTGACATGAAACAGACTTGGCATGGCATGAACAGACTAGACTCACCGACAGCAGGTTACAACATTAATACACGACAAGGATCAATGGCAAAGACATGGCTACTTATAACAAACAATCAGGGTCACATGACATGAACAAACCAATGGGAAACAAGACACATGACTAAGACAACCAATCAGAACATGACACATTGAACAAGGGAACTAATAGCATGAGGACATGAGGGCAAGGGAAGCATGACACAAACAGGAACCATAACTAAACTTCAAAATAAAAGACATGAAAACAAGAACATGAAACAAAACCCAAAACAGACCTTACACTGGGGCATTACATCTCAGTGCAGTATCTGTTGTGGGAGCAGTGCTCCACTGTGTGGACACAAATGATTAGGGCCATTCATGAAGAAGGACTACAAAACCCACAAGTTCACTAATGATTGATGATGATTTAAATACAACCATGTACCAGCATTAAAGGGTTACTCCACCCCAAAATGTAAATTTTGTCATTAATCACTTACCCCCATGTCGTTCCAAACCCGTAAAAGCTTTGTTCGTCTTCAGAACACAATTTAAGATATTTTAGATGAAAACCGGGAGGCTTGTGACTGTCCCATTGACTGCCAAGTAACTCTCACTGTCAAGGCACAGAAAAGTATGAAAAGCATCGTCAGGATAGTCCATCTGCCATCAGTGGTTCAATCTGAATTTTATGATGCCACGAGAATACTTTTTGTACGCAAAGAAAATAAAAATAAATTGTGTTCCGAAGACAAACAAAGCTTTTACGGATGTGGAACGACATCGGGTAAGTGATTAGTGACAAAATTTTCATTTTGGGGTGGAGTATCCCTTTAAGCTTTATAAACATTTACTTACTATGAATTTATTACAGTGGCTTTTTGATTATTCAGGCACAGTGGCATGCACAGACCTCCAGGGAGAGACTTTTTTCAAAACAACAAAACAAACAAACAAACAAAAAATAAAAATAAAAATGTAGCAAGTTAGCAACGTCTAGGACAAACCTTATATAGTTTCAGACAAACCTTATATAGTTTCAGACACTCACCAATCCTGCAGTATCACAAAGTCTTGGTTTCCCACTGAGGCACTGAATAAACTGAGAGGAGCAGGTTATTCAGTTGAGGCTGTGCTTTGTATAAAACAAACAAATAAACAAAAAATAAATAAATAAATAAAGCATTCTTTTTCTTCTAATTTCTCAGATGTAGAAATAGCCGAAATCACCACCAGGCAATTTCCTTTATCTTATGTCTATTGTAATTTTGACAGACAGTGCCTCGGTTATAAATCTTGGTTATTAAATCATAATGTTAAGACTAGATCTCAGCTCCTAAATTAGATGATTTAAGGTATCCTAACCTAGTTAGGAGTAACAAGATGGCAGTAAGGTGTCGGAGACCATGCACTTTCTATTAAAGAAAGAATGTGTTGGAAATACATGATGACACAGAGTTGCTAAAATGATACAGATGGTGAAGGTATTATTTTTGTTACTGACCTTTTAAAAAATTCAGTAACTTCTCCAGTTTTATGAAACAATGCTCTGACTGCAGAAATGAAAGTTATAATGACTCAATGACTTTTTTGGCAACTGGAAAAATGCAGCAGTGCACAAGTGATGACTTGGAGCCCAACACAGTCCCCAATAAGCAGAGTATTAAATACCACTATTGCAGCGCTAACCATACCTAACATGATATGGCAGTTCATTGACTTCCCAACTGACCTTCAAACCATACGGCAAAAGCAAGCCTCTTTTCTGAGGATTGCGGACTTCCCTAAAGTTGTTGGAGCCATCAATAGCACTCATGTAATGTAATCCAAGATGGTGCCGTGGACAGATGCAACTACTATTCTAGGGCCCTATGAAATCCGTTTAAATTTTTCCCAAATTCTGTTTTTTTGTTTTCCATTTAAATTTTTTTAATGGTTAAATTAAATTTTATTTTATTCATGAAAAAGCATGTCTAATTAATTAAAATCATGAAACATAACTATAATCATGAAACAATTTAACATCATTTTATTAAGTTTAACAAAAATTACATGTTTAGGGCCCCACCTTATGTTTTATTGTTACCAAATTCTGCATGGCTAATTAATTATATGAATGCATAAAAACAATACAATAGCCTTATGTTTTGTTTTTTGTTTTCAGAAATTGTGTGTATTTACATTTTTCTGGTTATCAAATGAAGACATAAAACATTCATTTAATTTAGTTTTTAATTAATGAAAATTAAACAAATAAAATGTTTTGGCAAACACACATTAGAACACTGAAGAAATATTGTATGATTATTCCATCAAAAATAAGGTTTTAATAATTTTAGTGGTATAGTAGTATTACGTACATTCTACTGAACAATACCTGTATTTCTGCCACAATAGGTGCGTCCCAAATTGCGTAGGCTACTTATGCACTATTCGATGACGTTTTGTAGTAAAATAATGCCAGTAGTGCGTTCACGCTGAAAATTCCAAAAAGAAAAGGTGCACTTTAAATAACCGAAAAAAATGAACTGTGGAATGTTGGACACTTCATGCACTCAACTGTCGCAGCTTTAATTACATTGCGAAGGGGGAGGGGCTATCAGACTCCGATTATTAATGACAAAATAACCTTATAAAATTCATACAACTACATGGTTGAGTACATAGTGCGTAAGTACACGTGCATAGTGTAAAGTGCATCATTTGGGATGTAGTTAATGTCTTAGAGTTAAACCAAACTTATTTTGACAAGTTGCCATGAATTTACATTTCTGTGTGTATATGAATATGATGCTAGTTTTACTCAGATGTAACAGTAAAATGCTCATGAAGTGACTCTCAGAGCAGTTCTGGAGATGTTGTTCATGTACTTATGTCCCAGTGAAACTGTAGATGCTGAAATCACCGCGAGCTTCACGCCTAAAGTTAGTAAACAAAACCGCGCGTCTGCGCCATTCATTTACACAGAGACATGCAGAACATGCAGGATTCATATTTAAATAGTCTTTTTGCAGCTTAATATTTACAAATACTAGTCCATATAGCGATTTTGATTTAAGTGTAATGACCTATTGATTAATTCAGCCAAACTTTGACAAATTCTGTGAAATTCTGCATTAAACTGTAAATTCCGTTTTTATAACTGGATTCCGCGATTCCGTCCATGTTTTCCGCATCGCATAAATCATAGGGGCCTACTACTCTGGGTCCTAAAGATGATGCTTTTATGTCATTTATTCTCAAACTATCAGAAAACTACGCTGCAACATGTCTACAATGTCAGCGCCTTCTGGAAATTGACAGTGCATGTATATCATACCTCACCGATGACTACTGAGGAACAACAAGGACTTTGTTTATTGCAGAAGCCATACCCTGAGACCTCAGCCTTGGTCACTAATGCTACCTGCTCAAGGAGACACCACAAGAGGTGTGAGGGGGACATAAACGTTGAGGCATACAAGCAAGGCTAAAGGCAAACCCCACAAGATGTACGGTTTGCCGAGGCAGTTTGTGTTGCTATATCAACATTGTGAAACAATGCTGTCATAGTCTCCAAACACTGTTTGTCACTGGTAGAGTTCATGTTTGTAAAGTGTTGACACTCCTATCTGCTGTGGGAGTTCTCAGCCATTGTTATTGTCATTGTGTATATACCCCATGTGCTAACACTTCACATACTGTACAGCTCTATCAGCAAGCAACAAACCAACAACCACATAACTGGTGACGTCAACCAAGTAAAGACAGTTTTGCAGAAGTTTTACCAACATGCTAACTTTGCAAAAAGGCGAACACATTGGACCTGGTGTACACAACCAAAAAATAAAGGCAAAATACTGCATACAAAGCTCTCCCCCGCCCCCACCTCAGGTTCTCGGATCACATCTTTGTCATGCTAATTCCAGCATACAGACCTCTTCTCAAACTCGCCAAACCGGTTCAAAAGCATAATAGTATGGCCAGATGATGCTGCCTTAGCACTATAGGACTGTTTCTAGGACACAAACTGTAATGTTTAAAGACACAACCTACAACCATCACACAAACCTGCAAGAGTACACTGAATCAGTGACTGCTTACAAAAAGTGCATTGATGATGTGACAGTCACCAAGACCATCACCATATGCCAACCAGAAGCCATAGCTGACAGCAGATGCCCATGGGTTGCTTAAGACCTGGGATGATGCATTCACATCAGGATATAAAGCTGCCTTCAAAACAGCAAGAACCAATCTGAGACACATGGAGCCTGTGGCAGGCAATTCAAACCATCACCGACTATGATGATGACACATCCCTCCCATATGCACTCAACCAGTCTTATTCACGGTTTTAAGTTCATTGACAAGCTAAACTTGCTGGGCCTCATCATGTCTCTCTGTAATTAGATCCTAGAAGACCCCAGCCAAAAAGGATTCAAGATTCAATGCTCCCCTGAGCATGCTAGACACATTATTATGGCTATAGTAGCATTTTACACAGTATTTGCAAAGCTCGCAACCTTCCGCTCCTTGGTGATGATGATGATCATGATTACTTTTGATGAGAATGATGAAGATACTTCCGACCACAGATTACTGAGTGTTTCTGATAAAGCATTGATATGGGACTGCTTTGCTAGCTCACATTTTTGATAGGCAAAATTTGTTGACAATATGTAACAATATATCAAATTTGTTATCGTCATTTTATTTACTCAAAACGTACAATCATTGCGTGTTTACTCTCATCAGTTTTAGTATGTAATATCAATATTC
This sequence comes from Tor tambroides, assembly GCA_021397915.2. NCBI lineage: Eukaryota > Metazoa > Chordata > Actinopteri > Cypriniformes > Cyprinidae > Tor > Tor tambroides. The sequence continues at coordinate 120,707 of JAFVLL020024372.1, read as the reverse complement.
ATATTGAATTTCCAGAAACTTTATTTGCAATTTGAGACTTTTAAGAGATGTTTGCCTACTAAACAACAACTGGCTCTGCACCTCTTTACCTAAGTTCACTACTTCAGACTTATGTGCCTTCCAGAAGCTTGTGCTCTGCAATGAACAGCACATTATTGTGCCATCCCAAAGAAGCACAAAATCACTTGCACAGACTTTTACCTTAACTGTTCCCTGCTGATGGAATGACCATGGAAGCAAACAAAATCAACAAAAGAGCAATGATATGCAAGTGCTATGACAAGTCTCAGTTAGCCTAATGCAGTACACATAGCAAGTTTTTTTAAAATTATATAATAAATAAAAAGAAAACAGATCGAATAGAAAAAAAACAGCAAGCTAGTGTTAGAGGCATTTTTTGCTTTTAGTTAACTGCATAATAAATAAAAAATAAATCAAATAGAATACAAAAAGAATAGAGAAGCTAGTGTTATTTTTTTAAGAAAACAAGCAATTAGTAAATGAATAGAGTGAAAGTCTTTAAGAAGTTTTCTTTTTATTATAAGAACTTCTACAAATACTAATACTCTATTCTATTTCAATTGTACTTGTTTTCTTTTATTTAAAAAAATACTTGACTCTCTAACACTCTATTGTTTCTTTTCTATCTACTTTTTATTATTTTTATTTATATAAACCTTGCTACATATATTATATTATATATGAACCTTGATACATACTGCTTTAGACTAACCAGGACTTGTCACAGCATTTACATATTGTTTCTCTTTTGTTGGTTTGATTACTTATATTGTCTTCATTTGTATGTTACTTTGGACAAAAGCATCTGCTAAATGATTAAATGTACATGTAATATAAATGTAGAATACACCTGTTATCCACATCAATAATTTGATGTGATCAAATTATTCAGTAACCATGGTGATTAACAAATGGTGGGAAAACAGAGCAACAAAAGTGACCAACTAGATAACTAAGGCAGACAAAACATGAACTGAACACAATGAAAAAGAAATGAAAATAGAACATGATTGTTACAGCACGCTCTGCAACCCCTGTATCTTGTGAGGCAGAAGACACATTTGGAAGACACAGGGAGACATCTAGTGATGATACAGGAGATGCATCAGATGGACCGCCTCCATCATCATCCACCACATTCACATGCGGACAACATTAAACAGTGAAAACAAGTTTATTCAGTGTATCATTTTTTTGTTTTTGTTTTTCTGCATGATTTGTAGGATCTGGATTGAAGAAATGCAGGAACATTCCCAGTATCTCCATTACAATCTCAGCAATCGTAGAAGATTACATAGAGGGATGGCCTCCTATACTATATATATATATACCGTCAAACCAAAAATTATTCAGACACCAGATATAATTTTTGATACTGTTTTTAGAGGGTGCAGGACACTATAGTTAATTTAAGTGAGGATAGCAAAATAAAGTGAACTGTGATATATCATACCCACAAATTCTTCATGCAGTGGAGTACAAGTAAAATTGAAAAAAAATAAATAAATATGTAGGACCAAAAATTATTCAGAAACTTTGACCTGACCTTTTGTTGCTTAAGCGTTTTTTTCTTATGCCAATGCGACCTTTTTACACAACAGACTGAACAAAACTAAGCATTGCTCAGTAATTGGTTGACCTAAGTTGGTATTATCTAATTGTGTACTTAAATTTAACAGCTGAACAATTTTTGGTGGATTGTAATCCATTACATACCTTTCTATCAAAGTTATCTAACATCATCAAGATGAATATGTTCTGACACAGTTTAACTCTGAGTTCTTGTCATATTTTATTACCATTTTCTAAACTATAGCGAATAGACGTGATAATGTGAGAAATGTTGAAGGTGTCTGAATAAATTTAGGGTTGAACCGTGTATACACACACACACACATACCCACACACACACACACACACATATAAATATGACAGAATATTTCTGTGCAATTACAATGACACACTGAATATGCTAATTAGCACATGCATTCATTAGTGAAATTTAGTGACTTGTTTTTAGTAGGCTTTAGCTACTTTACACTATGCCCTAAAAGTATGTACACTGTTTGTAAATAAAGAATAGATGCTTTTGAGTAAAAGATTAGACCTAGGCAAGCTCTTAACTGTCATGAAATTGCATTGTCACATAGATACCTGCATTCTGTCACTGTAAATTTCTCTTATGCCGAGAAAACAAGTAGCATGTTGATTTGCCAGCTGTGGGACTTTCTTATGAGAACTTTTCTTTCCTTCTTTCAATTAAAAAAAATGTTTTTAAATAATAATAATAATAACGAGAACCGTCCCTTGCTGTCGCCTGTTTTATCACAAGGTTTTTTTCCCCTTTCCATTATTCAACATCAAATTGAGTTTTTTGTTTCTTGCCACAGTTGCCTTTTGGCCTGCATAATAGGGAACTCAAGATATTTTGTATTATGTATGATGCATCTTGTACAAGTATTATGGAATGACAATTAAACTGCTTAGATGTGGGTGATATGACCAGTTTTAAACTCCATAGTGTATATGCCTCATATAACGGTGGTAGTGATACAGATTTGTTCATCATCACACCAAATTGTTATAAATTTAAGGAAACCTTACAGATTTCCATATCACCGCACACTAAATGAACTCCCACTTGCAAATGAAAATATATCCAACTTCATCTGCGTACAATCAGTATACTGACATAAAGCAATATATACGATATAACAAATCGTCACTGCTTAACCGTTTATATCCTCACAATATGTAAACATTCCTATCACCCATCTCTCAACTGCCAAATGTGGACATTTAGTCATTAAGGTATAACATTATGAATTTCTGTAAAGCAGCTTTGATACAATGTGTATTTTGAAAAGCGCTATACGAATAAAACAGACATGACACGACACCCACACATATTAAAAATGTGTTCTATTCTGAATAGCTGAATACATTAAATTAGGCTGCAATAGCCTGCCATTGACAGTATCATACATACAAACACAGCATTAGTTGTTACACAACTACGTAATTGCTGAAATTATGCAAGTACACATTTAATCTCTTTCCCCACAGGACTGAAATACATTTTCGTAAATCCAGAAGGATAGATTCGTAATGCGTCTCCTCTGCAAGAAATTTCTGTTTTACGGAGTCCAAACACACTTATGTTCTAACTTCTACTGTGCAGTTAATAGGGCTTCCCTCCAAGGGCTGTGATGATCTGCTCTCGCTCCTCAGCGGTTGGCATATCAGGCTTTACTCCATCACGCCTACGCTGCAGCATCACACCATGCTGAGAATGTGAAATACAAGGGGGGAGATGGGGTATGTTCTTTAGCACTTTTCACAAGACAGCATTTTAGAACAGCATTACAGAAAATGTTTATATCAACGAGCCCCTAGTCAAGCCAAAGTGACTGTGGTAAGGGGAAAAATGGAGCTGAGTTTGGTTCATCTAGGGGAGCCCATACTCCTCAAAATAACAAAAGAGTTGGTAGATATCGGTTTGATTTACAGAGTATACTGTGGTCTTTCACTTTTGGTAAACTATATACAATTTTATTATATTATAATTTTTTAATCCAATAATAATGCTCTCAAGTAGCAAATCTTGGTCAATAGCAATAAATCAGGGTTTGGTTGATCGGCCCGTGCTGGTAGATGCTATAACAACAACATCAGGAAGAAAAAGAACATGGTCACCATTGACAAGGGGGAGAAAAGACAGTAACAATTTAGCTTTAAATCTACAAGACTGTTCAGGGAACATAAGAGCCATTTCTAAAGACATTGTTTAGTTTAGTCTTGTAGTTAGTCATGGTTCTTAATTGGTAAAAGCCAAATGAAAATATTTAATATGTAATAAGTTTGTTTACTTTTTTTTTTTTTTTTATTAATGCAATGCAGATTATTCAATTGTAAGGATTAAAAGCTGGACTGATTTCAATACCTTTAAATGTACGTAAAGTGTGCACCATAGGAAAATACAAATATTGGATTGGGACTAGGTCTCAGCAGGATGGAGATCGGGGTAGTCCTGGACGGTATGACCAAAATCATTATCATGATTTTTCAAATCGCTCAATATGAAAACTCGGCTCTTGTTGTTGACTCTGTTGCGGTGTTCAAATTGCTCAATTGTTCACCAGTTCTGTTATCCTTATAAGTGCATGGCAGTTGATTGCACTATATAAGTGCATTAACTGTTTTGTATTGCAACCAATAAAATAATTCATTAATTTTATTTTATTAATTTCATAAATTTTAATTCATTAATTTTATTATTATTATTATTTTCATTGTTACTATTGCCTTCTGTGAGACTTATAACTACAAACTGAGCCTCAAAAAAAAAAACAAAAAAAAAAAAAACACGAACCACAATTGACTCTTCCATGTCATTTTTGAAGAATTTTAACCTCTGATCAGGTGAGTACTTAATGGTTTAGGCTAGATTTGACTATCCTTACCTAGAAGTTTATGCAGAAATCTATGGTAAACCCAGGGATTCACAAACATAAACCATTTTATACGTAGAAGAATCTTACATTCAGAGACTCCCATGCAAGGCGAATTTTTGTATACACTTTTTTTTTCTCAAAATGGTACATTTCTCTACGGAATATGGTTATGAACTATCAGATTAGTAAATTAGTAACACCCCCCCCCCCCCCCCCCTTCCAGAGTTCCAACGTCTCTGTACACTTACCCAGTACTTCCTGCAGTTTTTATACCTCATGAAGTATGCAGAACACCTGCTCTTATCATAGTTGTATGCATCCAAACATTTTTGAGAACCATCACTCTCCTATGCCAATGCAAACACAGAGGAAATAAAGTTTTTTTTAAAAAAAAAAAATACAAATCTCATTTTACAACATGTCATGATATAACTGGCAATGTAGTTAATTAAAATAAATCTTATTACAATTACAATACTACAATTGCTACCTCTTCACTTACGCGGCACTGAGCACAATTTCACTTCAATTTTAAATATATTTAGACAAAACAAACAAAAAAAAACATATATAGATTACATTTAATTTAACATGTTATTTCGCCACACACTCCATTGACTGACCTCAATGCATGGGTTGATATCCACATTCCGAACTTTGCATGCACTTGATTTGCCAGCCATTCTCCAACTGCATCTGTGTCACAGCTGGAATGTCAGAGAGCTCCAGTTACATAAGAAATCAGGGATGGGCATTTCTTGTTTTTCCTTTTGAGTAACGTTACATGACAGATCTGTAAAAGATTTACTTAACTATTGGGATGTGCAAGTCACAATGATAATGAAACCATTTTAATTAAAACATACTTTTGACAATTGTGGAGAGAAAAGTATCACTACTAGATTATTAAAAATGCATAATTTTTTTGAAAAATAAACATAAAAAGGAACGTCAAGGTTTTCAATAAATCATGATTGTCCAATCCTGCTCCGAGAGGGCCAGCGTCCTGCCAAGTATAACTCCAACCAGCTCCAACACACTAGCCTGGAAGTTCCTAGTCACCCCTACACCTTTATTCACCTTTTCCTTCATTAGTCCACTAATATAGTCCAGTTGAAAGAGTGAATGAAAACACAAGCGAATTCAAACACAGAGTTTGCCGGAAGGGCTGCTGCTTTTGCATAGTTTGTGCTTGCTGTTTAATAATAATTTTAATCTTAGCAAACTGGTAGCTCCACTAGTAATGAAAAGATTTATCTTGAACTCCGTCACCTGTATGACATTATGCTGTACCCACATTGGACAAGCAGGTTGGAAAATGGATGGAAGGATGATTCAGCTGCAGGCGCCCTCTTCTGGCGAGACATGGGAACTCATTCAGCACAACCCTCACAGTGCATTATGGGTGCTATGGTTAACATTGGTTGTACACTCATCATTGTGGTCCATTGCAGGACTGAATGAGTGCCCTTGATAATGTCCACTATGGTTTCAGACCCCACTACACATTGCCGTCTCCTCAAATAGTGCCCTGTTTAAGAGTATAGCAGGTGAAGTCTGGTAATCCTGAACACCTTGATGATCTGGTTCAGGTGTGTTTAATTAGGGTTGGAGCTAACCTCAGCAGGACAGTGGCCCTTCAGGAACAGGTTTGGACTCCCCTGAAATAAATCAATCATAATCAATGTTGTGCAATACCATTTGAGACTGCATGAGTTAAAGTTAGTGAATGAACCCTGAAGTGAAAGTAAACTGAAGTGCTTTGCTAGCAGATTAATAAACTCAAACCTATATGGGATAAATCAGATCGATAAAGAACTCCTTTAACCATCACCATGTTTCACCCCACGAGTGACAGCTCTGTGTCAAGAAAACATCTTGAATTTTCTCAAAACTACTTTTCAGAAAAAAATAAAATAAATAAAAAAAAAAATAATGACATTAACATAAGGTTACCATATTCATGTGCCATGGCATTTACATGGTACATTTGCACTGTCTGTGGTACAGTGCCCCCCCCCCCAAAAAAAACACCAACAACAAGGTATAGAGTGGTGGCCAAAATTATTAGAACAGTAGTATTTTCACCAGCTAAAAAATGGTTTTAAGTCAGTTATTTCTATCTTTTGCTGTAGTGTGTCAGTAGGAAATATCAGTTTACATTTCCCAACATTCATTTTGACATTAATTGTAATAATCCAGTGAGATTTTTTTTTTTGCACAAAGAGTCTGACAACAGCCAGTGCTCCACACAGAGATCTGATCTCATCACCATCAGTCTGTCTGGAATGAGAAGAAATGGAACAAATTGAGACAGACTAAATCCAGAAAAACTGAGTGACCACTTCTGGAAAAGCATTCTTTGGACTGCTGAAATTAAGATATATTTGAATTTATTTGTCCAATTACATTTGAGCCCCTGAAAATGGGGGGTGAGACTGTGTATAAAAATGGTTGTAATTTCTAAACATTTTATGTTATATTTTTGTTCAGTTTAAAGTCTGCACTATAAATTTCATCTTGATTGTTTCATATTAATTTTAATCTGGTGGCATACAGAGCCAAAATTATGAAAATTGTGTCAGTGTCCATATATATATGGACCTAACTGTGTATTTTTTTTTTTTTTTTAACTTTGTGTTTGCAGGGTTTCTGCAGGTTTTCTGAGGGTAATTTTAAGACTTTAAGACCTTTTTAAGACCAAGTAAAACTAAACAATAAAATAATAAACTAAGGGGAACCCAGTATGTCAACATGTTTTCTCTAGATGTAACTTATCAGGAGCACTTAAAAGTCAGTAAATACAACTTTCAACAGATCTCCATTATTAAACCCTGGTTTGTATTGTGTTATAATTTTGTCAAGCCATTTATCAATGCATTGCGAGCATGAACTTTTGCTAAAGTTTTGCTAAATATTTTTGCGTATTCATTGAATAAATCCAAAATACAGAACATATGATTGCTGACATGTTGATTAAAACAGACAAACAAACAACATCAACAACAACAATAAAAATGTAGTTGAAAATGTGATGAGGACAGCATGATTTTGTATGTGATGTTGTTGGTTTCTGCTTAGGTTCGTGTTTATAGGTTTTGTAGGCAAATCTAAATTGTGCCTGCATATGAATTTCTTTAAAAAAAATAAATAAAATATTTTTATTATTCATTAAATAGGAGGTGTTATAGCTGATAGTGAAAGAAAAATAGGCAAAGTGTTCAACAGTACGGTGTTAGGGGTCAATAAGGTTTAAACCTAGAATTTGATAGATAGATAGATAGATAGATAGATATTACAACCATACAACAAAAGTAATACAACTTAAATGAAATTCAATTAAATTAGAACATACAAATAAAAACCAATTCAAAATATTTATAAACTCTAATAGCCTCTCTTATTGATGCTAAAATCACAAGAAGGTCAAATGTATGTCATTCAGGAATTCTTGCATTTCTTGATATACATTTCTTTCTTTTTTTGCGCTGCAATAAAACTCACTAAACAAAATATGAGATGACTTATAACTCTCTCAGTATTAACTCAGTTTAAATGGCACTGATACTTCTAGTCATCCCTTCCGAAAATTAACCAAGGTTTTACTATAAATTAAAAAACAAAAAAACACACACACATGGTTACTAGTTAAACCATGATAACCACAAATTAACCATGGTGTTGCTACACTAACCATAGTTTAACCATGGTATTTGTAGTAAAATTGTGGTTATACAAATGGTAGGCTAATCAATACGCCACAAAACCATGGTTACTACACTTTTACTACAGTAAAACCATGGTTAATTTTCGTAAGGGTATCTTAGCTAGTATTGTCGCGTAATGCAAACGAATTTAGATCTCCACGACCTTCGTCACACAACTGGTTCAGTTCATCAGAGGCTATTGCAAACTAAACGCCTCAAATACGAATAATAATAAAAAAAAAACATAACGAGCACCTAGCCGTACCTTAACTCACTTTAAAACAAAGCACGACAGCATGGAAAACGACCAGAAATCTGCCATTTAAATTAGTGGACAGAAGACCGGTGACTGTAAACCAGCCGAATGCACTGCGACGTACACTTCTACAAAGTCTATTGCCAAATTACAATAAAAAGGAACACGTTCAATAGCAAAACACAAATAAACTGTGCTTGCCACTGAACAATAAGTGTATTGCTGCAAGTACTTACAATTTACGTGTCGCATATGAACACTCAACCTTCCCTCGTCACGTCAAAACAGAGGGTATGTTACAACACAACACTACACAACTTAACTTATTTGTAGGTGATTGACAGGCATGAATGGCCAATCAAACAGCAAGTTGAAAACCGTCACCAGTAACGGTTGCATGATTTGTCACCTCTTTCAGCCAATGGAATAAGGAGGATAACTGTTTTACCCGCCTATTGACTAAACAGAAATTAAACGAAGTCGCACCGATTGACAGAATTACCGACGAGTCCTAAATGTTAGATTTTCTTAGAGGGAAGTCAGTGGCAGTAAAATCTGAAAATGACAGTTTATTACACAAATCACAGGAGCGAGGAAGGAGGGTTTCGTGGTGGGCGTGTCCAAATCTTGGTTTGGTTGCATCGCAGCGCATACACAATGGCTGCTGGAAAGAGGGGAAAGCAAACAATTTTTAGGCCCGCCGCGTCCAGCAAAAAATATGAGAAAAAAATTATTAAAAATCCGGGAAATAGTTGAAAGTCAAGAAAAATACCATAGAAAGGATGTTAACGCTCCCACGGTGAGTTTTATGCATATTTAGAAAATTGTTACGACGTTCTTTAATTAAAATATCGGGGTTATTCAAATTATGAGAGAGGGGTGAGCTAGAGAAAAAAAAGTTTTGGGTTAATCAGCGCCTAGTTTGAGACCTGAAAGAATAGCAACGAAAGACTGAATTATATAGAAAATCTAACATAATTCTGTTATTTGTTTCTGTCAAGTCAGGTTGCGCTCGGGCGAATGTCAATAAACAGAGAAACGCGTGAAGTTGTAAAAAGTTGAAAAAAAGTTTTTGAAAAAATTGTTTTGAGATTTTCTCCAAATATACAGCAACGACATGGCTACAGTGATAGCCGTAGCAAACTCCTGAGTATGTAAATATTAAAAAAGCACGCTGCATACATGGTGCGAAATTTTTGACACAAACATGCACGCGAATCGAACGCAAACACGAGTTTGTGATAGAAGCACCTTTCCATGTTCGTAATCATATTTAAACGCAAAATGTAATAAATAAGCGGCATAATTCTGCTCAGTTTTGGCACACTTTACAAAGTTAGTTGTTTGGGAGTCACAGTCAGTGACTATAGGCTATATTAGGGGTGTCAGTGAGTTATACAAAGTTGCACTTTGGGTCATTATAGGAAGAGAAAGCTGCTTGTCAATATCAAAAACAACCAAAATGGTGGGAGAAGTGAAGGGGGACTAATTAGGAGATGCTGAGCAGAGCTCTTCAGTGTTCATCTGTCTAGATTCCACTCCGAGAGAAAGTCCCACTTAGCACCAGGATGAGTGATTGATCTTAAATCTTAAATGGCAGAATCCAGTAGTTAGATTTTTCTCTCGACACCGGGATGGCAATAAGAATATCAGAGTTGTTGGTTGTTACGACACGGGGTGTGGTGCGTTTCTGTAGAATGTCGGTGTAAATTTATTTTATAGTTTGCAATCAGATTTAATATGAAACGTGCATGTGATGGCGCTGCGTGTGGTAACGCAAGCGCATCAGCGGCATTGTGCGCAAAATACATTGTAGAGCTGTTAAAATCGGCGCTTTAAGAGTACGCGTGTGTGTGTGTGTGCGTGCGTGCGTGTGTGTGTTTGTAATTAGAGATAGAAGGTTTAGCCTATAAACATGTAGCCTACACGGCACATGGTCAGATGCGGTGGAAGGTTAAGATTCTCCATCTGGGCTATGAAGCACCTCCATACTTACTGCTCCTGGATGTTCTTAAAAAAAATAGCCTTTCAGCTGAATGGGGTCATCGGGTTTACCGTGCAGTTGTTGTGAATGTGAATGCGAAGTTCGGGGTCCTTCAAAAACTCAAATCACGTCAACCCCTCCAGTGTAGCCCACTGTAGGCTATTAGTAGGTGCGAACTGCATGGATCAGTTTCGCAGAAAAAAAAAACAAAGATTTAGAATTCAGGAAGTGTCGTATTTGTAGCTATGGGCTATTTAGACCTCATAATTTATTTCGGTAGTCAAAAAGCTGAAATAATTGTTGGACCGCCTAATGAAGTTGTAAGATTAGGTGTATGCAGCGAGCATTGTGAAATACGATTTTGAAATATGAATAACTGAATAATTTAAACATTTTTTCTGCAAAACTGGTCCATGCAGTTCGCACTCCTGATAGCCTATAAGATGCTTCACAGGAAATGTTTATGTTTTTGTAGACTTAGTGCAGCTCAAACAGAGCTAGGAACACAAAGGCCATGGGGTTTTATTCCCAGAGAAATCTAGAGCCTTTACCTAGATAAAATTTGTGCCCTGAATACAATATAAGCCAAATTAAATGTATTATGTAGCCTATATTAATTTTGAATGAATGAATAAAGCTTATTTAATCAGAGTAGAATATTTTATGCTTTATTTTTGTTTGTTTAGGCTATATGTTTTATTTGTTTTCATAGTCTTTCACTGTATAGGCTTAAAACTGTCACAATTTAACCAAGTAATGAATTCTTAGATATAGATGGTGCTTTATGCTCTCTTGCATTAAAATATGTCTTACTGAACTACATTAAAATATGTAATAAAGTATATAGCCTAACTAATGAAACTCTGTAGACATTAGTAATTTGTCTTGCCAAGGAGACTACAATTACAATATTTGTTATTTTTTCCTTGTAAGATTTTGTTTAATATTAAACAATATTTGTTTAATGCCCTTCTTCTTCTTCTTCTTCTTCTTCTTCTTTCAAAAAACTGAACTTTCTTGTAAGAATATATTGGACATAGCCTAGCATTTCAGTTTTGTGCTGGTACAATTCTAAAATGTTTATATGTTTTGTGTTTTGCCATTTAATTAGTAATTACTACAATGCTAGAAAAATCTTGATGACAAAAAAGTTTATGCAATTCTAAGTAACAAACCATTTTGTTCTAAATAATAGCCTAATTGTAATATACATATTTTAATAAATCATAGAAGATGGGGCATAGAAGAATAAGTTAACTGGTTTAATTTTTTAATTTTTATTTTTTTTAAGGAATGTGTTTGTTGTTGTTGTTGTTTTAATGTTTAAAGAGTTGTTGAATGGTAGTCTTTAGTCCATCCAGTATGGAAAGGACAATGTGAGAGAAAACATTTAGAATTTTAACTTAATTGGAAAAAAACAAAAAACAAAAAAAACAGTTGTGACAACCTTTTAGCATTAAATTTTCACACTTCCTCTTCTTTGTCTTTTCATTGCAAATATTCCACTGAAACAGTTTAGCAAAACACACATGGAATGCCGTGAGGGGATTGTATAAAAAAAACAAAACAAAACAAATTAAACAGGATATATAGTTGGTCAAACTTTTGTGAGTTTGTGAAATAAATTAAAGAAAAATAAGTGAAAGAGAGACAAGTGAAGAAGTGATGTTGGCAGGGTTACTACCTAGTCTTTGAAAATAGGAAGGCAAGTGGATACCAGTGCAAAACAAAGTAAAGAAGAGCAGCTGAAGTTATTAAAGAGTTTTACTAAAGTTTAGAGAGTCTGGACTTCTGTGTTTGAAATATGTTTGGTGAACCTTGCCCTTTTACACAGTTATTTAAATAATCTGCATATTCTGTAATTTTTGCATGCCAATAAGTATAGTTTGCAACTTTGTATTTATTGCATGTTTTCTGTATTTTTATATGTATGCAGTGTGCCTTGATTACACACAGTATTTACACTTTACAGTTAGCCTAAATCAACCTACAAGTGGCTTCTATGTGACACTGCATATGATGGTATGGCCATAAATGAAAGTATTTTATTAAAGGAAAGCAAGTATTTTATTACTTATTAAGGTTTTAGCTAAAGTTTTTCATTAAGTGTTCATCATTTTGCCTGGATACAGATTATTGTATCCTGTTATCACTGTCTAGTCTAGTGTTCTCAAACACCATCAGTGTCCCCCGGTGATACATTTTAAAATATTTTTAAAATTTTTAAAAGGTAATCTGTAATCAATTACAGATTTGAAAACAGTAATTTATTATTATTATTATTAATTATTTAATTTTTGTTTGTTTGTTTATTAATTTTTTGGGCTTCAGAAATATTTAAACAGCTGTACAAGCTATGAAGGTACTATTGCAATGTATTTTTTTACTGACACAGTACTACATAAAAAGTAGTCAGTTCATTCATCTAGTCAATTCACTGTTTGCTGTATTTTTCTTAGGGCCTTGCGTCTCTGCTGTGTTGAAGATTTGGGCTGTCACACTCTCTCTGTGCTGGGACATATCACTCGTGTCCACCACATGGCTTGCTGTCGCTAAGTTGCCATGGCAACGGTATCTCCAAACGACTGCCCCACCACGGCAGAACACTGTCGAGTGCGGAAGAGGAGAGTAGAGGGTAAAGTGAGGAAGAACTTCTCCTGTCAGTTGTGTGAGAAAGCCTTCAACAGCTTGGAGAAGCTGAAGGTACACTCGTACTCCCACACAGGGGAAAGGCCATATCACTGCACACACACTGACTGCACCAAGGCCTTTGTCTCCAAGTATAAACTCTTACGGTAGGTACTTATACTTTCACAAACCATTCCATGGCCATCATATGTCTCTGATGCAAACCTACTGTTTTTGTCTCAGTCAAAATTTGCAAACAGGTGAGTGGTCTGAAATCATATGGTAATTGCTATTTTGCAAAATAAGGTGTTCTCAGTTCAGTGGTCTTGGAACAACATTCTTACCTACATCTTAATCTTGACCATTAACCCATTTAATCCCACAATAGTGACCGTAAAAAAGGTTTTCATTTATAAAGCTCTAAAAACCTTACTGACTGATGTTTTAGTGCACTTCCAGCAAATATGGAAAAAAAAAAAAGGATCTCAATTAAATATGTGTCGTTTCACATGGTGCAAATTGTCACATGACCAGAGCAGTTTATTTCCTGTTTGCACCTTGAGAAGATGATGGCTGCATCAAAGCTCCAAAACGAAAGGCTAGTAAAGTATGTTAACATAAAGATATGACAAAGATTTTTGGTACACATTATCTTTAAGGTGTCTAGTATTAATATATGAATTCACATATATTCAGTTTTGTTGAGTGTGGTCATAGAATGAGTAAACGTCTTGATGGTCACAATAGTGACTGGTGGGATAACCGTGAACTTAGGTCAAAGTCTCTTTAAGACAAGTCATGTCACTCGGCGGCCATCTTTGAAATGCCTCTCGGGCATGCAAGTGCAGCTCCTATCTCTTGGAATGAGGAAACATCAAATTCTCCAAAACCGTTCACTAAGCTTACGATTAAATTTCATATTTGAAATCACCAAAGAAATCTGACGACAACTGTATCATAAATGTTGTTTCTTTTGCTTAAATAGCATTATAAAAAGCTTATTTTTCAGGTCAGATCAGCCAGTGTGCATGCGCAGTCCTAAGCGCACGTCTCAGAACGCTGACTGTTTCAGCAACTGGGACTTCTAACTGCAGTTGCAGTGACGACTTTACCGATTAGCGATTGGCTCTTTCATTCAGAAGGCGGGGCTTCCTGCGATTGAGCGACCATATTCAGCGTTGCATTTTTCCCCATTCAAAACTATACGAGTGACATGTCTTGGGTATTCTATAGTCTTTGTGTATACAGTATAAATCCAATTGCAGTTGTTAGTGAAAATTGCAATACAGTGTTGCAATGCCAAAATATTGCACTAAATTAAAAGTTCAAATGTTACAAATAAGTTACTATATTGATGTTGTAATACTGGTAGCACTTATATAAAAATTTGATGATGCATTTTACAAAAAATTAACAATTTTGAAATGTGTTGATGTTGTTGTTTTTTAGTCTTTTATCTCATTTATTCCTATCAGTGTTGTATAAGGTTTTTTTATGCATGATAGTAACCCTAGAATGTGATCAAACAGTTTAAAATAGCTGGGCTAAGATATATAAAAACATTTTTTGACTGCAGAAATATGTTAATTCAGTACTCCCCTTATCCCACCGGTCACAATTGTGACCAACCATAAAACACAATTTTTCACACACTTTTCCAAAACATTTACAAAAAATAATTATTGATCATTTCAAAGGGTTACTAATGACACATCATTTGGATATTGTCATGTCTGGGAAAAATTTGGGATTAAACGGGTTAAAAGGATAGATCACTTATAATTAAACATTCTCTCAATTACTCTCCCTCTTGTTGTTTCAAACGGTATTTCTGAAACTAAATGGGGTCGAAACCACATCACCAAACTTGTGGATAAACTTTTTATCCTTTTAACTACCACAAGATTCAGAGGTAAATAAATGTATTATATTGTTGAAGCCCTAATCCCAATTTACACCTAACATCAGAAGGTAATAATTGATTAAAAGTAATGTTAAAGCCCCAAACTGCGATCCTAACTCCACCTTCTAATCTAAAACCAAAAATCTGATTGACTGATTGATAAGAATGTTGGTCCTGTAACTTGAAAGTCATATTAACCAAGACCAGATATACTCAGGTTTGTTTTATGACATTTGGACATTAATAGTTTCTAGTCTGGTCAATGTACGCTAATGCGTTTGTGTCCATAGGCACATGGCCACACACTCTCCAGAAAAGACACACAAGTGCAGCTACTGTGAGAAGATGTTCCACCGTAAAGATCACCTGAAGAACCACCTCCACACACACGACCCCAACAAGGAAGCTTTCAGCTGCACAGAATGCGGCAAGAGCTACAATACCAAATTAGGCTTTCGAAGGCACCAAGCCCTTCACGCCGCACACCGTGGAGACCTCACCTGCCAGGTGTGTCTGCAGTCATACCCAAGCACTCCCCTACTGCTGGAGCACCTACGTGGGCATGCAGGGAAAAGCGCTACCGCAACTAAGGAAAAGCGACATCAGTGTGAGCACTGCGAAAGGCGTTTTTACACACGTAAGGATGTTCGACGCCACTTGGTTGTGCATACAGGACGCAAGGACTTCCTTTGCCAGTACTGCGCGCAACGATTCGGCCGTAAGGACCACCTTACCCGGCATGTTAAGAAAAGCCACGCTCATGAGCTGCTGAGGGTTAAGGCAGAGCCCGTAGATTTGATGGAGTCACAATCCTCGCCAACATCTGGGCCTCTCTCTCTAAGGTATCCAATAGGTCATGCTTCTTACTCGCCACCGCCGCCACTGAGGGCGGAGCTTGAAAGTTATCTCTTAGAGCTACAGGCTGAAGATACACCCAAGCTGAGTGCTTCTGCAACGGTGACTGGAGAGACAACATCGTCCCTGGACTTTCTGTCTCCATTGTTTAATTTTCTGCCTTACAACCAAGGGGCAGGGCCTACTTTGGGAGTGGCCTACAGCCAGGAGGAGGGGCTACTGACCACCCCCATGCAAGACACCCCAGAGCCTCTTAGCCTCCTTCACACAATCACACATTCACACACACTGTCACAAACCAATGCACTCACTCCGAGTTATACACATCCACCATCTCTGAATACAACCACCACCCTGCCTCGCTTCCACCAAGCCTTCCAGTAACCCAAATACATTCACACACTTACAATTTTTGTAGCACTTATTAAAACACTCTTATGTTTATTATCAACTTAGCCCTTATTCAGATTCATACAAGCATAGAGTCTCTGAAATCCCGCCAAGGCAACAGTCTGCTTCCTCAAGCCAGTACCACATTTTTAAGCAAAGTCTTGAGGACAGTATCACACTTTTGGTCATTCAAGAAGTTGAAAATGCAATACTCATTTTATTTTCCGTCTAGAGGTGTTTGGGCAATCATTTTAACAATGGAGGATACCAATCACCTGACAAATATAACTGAACATTAAATACATGGTTATGTGATTTGTAAGAGCAGAGTTCAGTTTGCAGTGACGTTTCACTCTCAAAATGCTGAAAGAGAAAGAGAGAGAGATTAACACTTTTAACTCATTAACACTAAACTTCTAGCGGTGTTGAAGTTCCATCAAAGCTAAAAGATATTTTGTCCAATGTTGTTTCCATCTTGTTTTTTAATATATAGCTCATAAACTGTTGGGTACTGAACTACCACCGTTTTAGTGACTATGTCACAACTATTTACAGCCAAAGGCAACCAAAACCTTCATATCTAAAAAATAAATAAAATGAAGGTTCATCTCTTTATGTTTTTTTTTTTGATGGCTGTTTGCCATCATGCTGCTGCTCGTTGTAAGGGCCTCAAAGGATACCAGTGCAGGAATGCTTCACAATTCACATCAACAAAGGGAAAGAAAGACGAAGACTCTCTCTCTCACCCACATACACACTCACATCATTTTACTCTCTTACTTCATTCAACCTCATCCACCAGTATGCTGGCTATTGCACTGATCAAAGCTGTCAATGAAAGAAACATTCACATCAAGTTTTTGCTGTCTCGGTTTAAGCTCACAGCTTATATAACTCCAAAAGACAAAATACAGTCTGTGACAGAGTGTGTCATTATATTGACTTCTCTACAGTTTACCTGAATATAAGCTGAGGATGTAGTTGATCTCGGTATCAAATCCATTGAAGTTTGCATTGAACATAAAGGTTATTCACATTGACAGTGATTTGCAAAGCAACCATTTGCCATTTATTTTTAATTAGAGTTGTCAATTTGAGGCGGCACAAGTGACAGAGACCTCAACTTTATGCAAATGGCCAGTGAAGTAATGTGTTGGTTACTAAAGGAAGTCTGCACACATATGATGAGATCACTCATATGATCTGTCACTGAATAAAGAAGTTGAGTAGGAATACCTGCTAGTAACCCACAGTACAGCAAGTGGTTGATCTCCAGCAATGTAACTGCTGTCAGTGTGAATGCATCTTCCTCTATAGACAGATCTCTAGAGATGGATCTGTGTGTGTGTTTATAGGTATTTGGACAGAGTGTTGGCTAAATGTCTGTTTGATGGGTTTTGATTTACTTCCTCGGAAGCTGAAGGTTGTTAAAAGCTTAAACATTCAGAGAACCTCCATTTGGGGCATATATTTCATAATAGCACTTTCAGAAAAAAAATAATATGCCTTTTTTGTGAAAGTAAATAGTATAGATGTCATAAGTAGCTTTTAGAAGATTTTAAGCATACATACACAATGCTATATGTGTGATATTTTTACAGGTACACTTAATACAGTGTTTTTGTTGTTGTTTTGCTTTATTGCACAAAATATCTAATTGTCAGTGTCTCTTGATTGAGGCTTCAGCCAAACAAAGAAAAAAGGTCAATTCCAGCAAGATTCCTTTAGCAAGTACTTACAACATTTAAGGTTTCTGGTAGCTTCAGTATTGACAAAATTGTGTAGATCTAGGTGGCCTCTTACCATGAGGTCATCTGAATGAGTGATGTCATTCATTTATATTGCTGCTGAATCATGGATTTATATTGTTAATCTATAGGATTACTCGAAAAGAAAACTTTATCATTGGGAGCCACAGACTCTCCTGTTCATTGTCATTGGTACAATCACAACACAGAGTGTGTGAGCGACACTCCTGCAATAAATCTGATGGATAATGCTGCTAATGGACAGTGTATAGCCCCTGGTGGTGCAACCGACTTTCTCTCCTCTTTTTACCCCCCAACATTTCAAACTGTGTTTTAAAATAGGTGTGTGTGTGTGTGTGTGTGTGTGTGTGTGTGAGAGAGAGAGAGAGAGAGAGAGAGAGAGAGAGAGAGAGAGTGTGTGTGTGTGTGTGTCATGGGTTGGGGGTTACGTGAGCCATATTGTTAATGTGTTTGTAATATGGTGCATATGACACAAACCATTTAGAGGATGGATGACACCACAGCATGGGGAAGGCCGTGGAGGTACTGACCTATGATCCAAGATAGATGATATGGATAGATGAAAAGGACAGATAGCATTCCAGCCATAATTATGTGTGTCATTGTGTTCTTTTTGTTTTAATGCCATTCTGTGTTAATGGCCTGCTATTGCTAATCATGTATATTTTACTTTAATGTATTTTACAAACTACTGTTGTACATGTATAGCCTAAGACAGACAGAATCCTATATATCTATGTGTATGAATGTGTGTTATGCATTTGTCTCCATCATGAAAGCCTGCTGCCACAGCTGACAATTAATTTGTCTCCTAACTGATAACATCATCCAAAGAGAAAGTTATTTATTCACTGACTACCTGAGTCAGGTGTGTGTTAAGGAAGGCAGGCTGTTGGCAGTTGTGCATGTTTCTGATGAAAAGTGTGTGTTTCTGTGTATGTTCAGACGACCTTTGCTGCTATGTGAGGAGAGGAGAGATTTGGTCCAGTGTTAATACTGTCCACAGTAATGAGTGATCAATAAACACAAGAAAGAGTCACTCTACCAGGTGTTTGTGTAAATGCACATGCACACACACACACACACACACACACACACTGGTTTCCATTTTTATTGGGACATTCCATAAATGTAATGATTTTTATACTTTACAATCTGTATTTTCTACTCCTTTATCCTAAACCTGTCCCTCACATGAAACATTTTTATATTTAAAAAAAACCAAAAACAAACCAAAAAAAAAAAAACCTGTATGATAAATAAGCTTCCTCGTGGGGACCAAACAAATGTCTCCACAAAGTCTAAATTTACTGGAATTATTGTAATTGTGGGGATATTTGGTGCTGTAATGTAGGGAACCAGGACATACACTCACTTTTTTTTTCAAACCCTTTGAAGGACATACTTCTCACATTTTTACGTTGCTTAAAACAAAACAAAACAAAACAAAACAGAAAATGTACACACTGTGCCCCATAATGAAAAAAGCAAGTAATTAGCAAAGATTTTCACATCATACCCCAAAAGTCCCAACGAAGTAGTAAAGGGTATATTTTTGTGGAAGTGTGTGTTGTTTATCTTTTATCTTTTTTTTTTTTTTTTAAATAACATTAAAAAAATTATCGTGGAAATCTCTTATTATTTAGACATTGTTCATTGTTCAAATTTAAAACATTATGGTAGTTTGTTTTATGAATGTTTTTTATTATTATTATTAATATTCAGTTTCATTTTATTTGCAACATTTATTATATTTAAAAAAAAATAAAAAATCCATGTTCATTTTTTATTCGTTGTATCTGCCATAATCCCCAGTGATCGGCAAAAATCCAGCAAAATGTTTTTTGTTCCGGCGGAAATGTTGACGCGGTGTTGTTGTCACACAGTACCCGGATGCATCATATAAATGAACGAGCAGGCATCCGGGCCTTCCTTTTCTTGAAGGACCGGAGTGGGCTCGTGTTGTGCGCTTCCTGATTCACCGCTGTTCGCGTTTCAACCATTTCCACGAATAAGTCGGTCAGGAATTAGTAACCATGGTAATTTGAAGTTTTACTAATATTGTATTAACACAGAGAAACAGTCTTTATTGTCTTTGTGTCTGTATTTAGGTGTTAACCATCTCGTGTAAACACGTGCCGCTGATCCATGTTTTGCAGGCTTGGAGTTTGAGCAGTTTGCTATCAGTGAAAATCATGTTATGCCAAGAGAGTGCCTATGATCTTCTGTTAATAAATTATGACACCGTTTAGTGTATATGGTTGTAAACATAGATGTATACACCTATGGTTGTAAGAATACACATTTTATCTTCCATCTTTTTGAACGAGCAGTTGTGAGTAGTAAAGCAAAAAAAAAAAAAAAAAAAAATGTAGTTACTAGAACCCCCATTGCTGTATTCAAGGTTTTAAAAGTGAGGTGTTTGTATAGTCACATTAATAACATCATAGCATTGCCGGAGGTTTTTTTTTGTTTTTTGTTTTTTAACGGAAGTACAGCATAGATGTTTCATAACAAGAGTTGCATATTTCTGGCTTGTTTATAATTAAATATTTTATGTGAATGATGTTTTACCGACCTCCTCACTAGGTGGAAAGACTAAGAAGATTTGACATTCAGTATAAAGATTTTGCAAATGTAGTGATTGCCCTGTATTTTGTATTAATTGATATTTAAAAATCCAATTTCAATGCATGCATGTATTATTGTGCACGGAGTATTTGAGACTTGTGGTTAAATGTGTGCACTAGACTGCTTAAGTAAAATAATTTGATACAGGATGTATTTTGAAATTTGTATGGGTTTGTTCTGAATTAATATACAGCTTTCATTTTATTTGTGCAGGTCTTAATTTATATTTTTGTAGAAACTCTGCTGATAGCCTGACTTGCCTAGTTTGACCTGTTTAAGTTTAGTGGGTATGTCAGCCCTCTGGGTTATAACATAAAAGTGATTTAAGAAAAAAAGAGCAACTATTTAGTGAGTATCAGAATTGCAGTGTTTGCACTTTAAAAAGTTTATTAACAGCACATGTATGTTTTGCAGGCATTCAAAGACACTGGTAAGGCTCCTGTTGAGGCCGAGGTGGCAATTCACCGTATCCGCATCACTCTGACCAGCCGTAATGTCAAATCTCTGGAAAAAGGTGTGTTTGTGCCCCAGTGCTCTGGTGGTACTAAATTGATGGCAATGAGGATAATAATATATGAATGACACAAACATGAGCTATATTATACGCTATTCTGAGCCTTTTTTCACAAAACTCTGATTTGTGTGTCTGAATGGGTCAGGCATGTTGTCATTTAAACACTTTTTTTTTTTTTTTTTTTTTTTTCTCTCTCTCTCTCTCTCTCTCTTTAGTGTGTGCTGATTTGATCCGAGGTGCCAAGGAGAAGAGTCTGAAGGTGAAGGGACCTGTGCGCATGCCCACCAAGGTGAGTACCAATTTTGAATTTTTTTTTTTTTTTTTTTTTTTTTTTTTTTGCTCTTGATCTTCTCATATCTAAACAAATGGAGGTTTCAAAGGACTTCAATTAAATACTCTTAGTCATAGACATTTGCCAAGAGAATCTCCCAGTGTTTAAGATGCTTGTTATCAGGCTGTCATTCTAAATTTGGTTCTATTTTCTTATTCTCTCTCCCTGACAATAAGACTCTTCGTATCACTACTCGCAAGACGCCATGTGGTGAAGGTTCCAAGACCTGGGACAGATTCCAGATGCGGATTCACAAGCGCCTCATTGATCTACACAGTCCATCTGAGATCGTCAAGCAGATCACCAGCATCAGCATTGAGCCTGGTGTTGAGGTGGAGGTCACCATTGCAGATGCATAATTGCGGTCTTCCCACTTAATCAGCTGTGTGTTTGCTATCAGCTCAATAAAATTGAGATTTTTGGATTTCTGTCTATTTTCTTTTTTTCTTTTCCCCACTGACCTCAGACTAGGTCTCCCATAAAATGAATTTCTTGTCTACTTATTCATGTCGCTAGAAGCCTGTATGCATTTTTCATTGTTTGGAGCATAGTGACATTTAAAAAAGACAGTCAGTGCATTCCAAAGTTGTTTGCAATCCAGCGTTCTTAAATGTTGTCTTTTGTGTTCTGCAGAAACAAAAAAGCATACAAGCTTGCAACTACTTGAGTGTGTGTCAGAATGAGTACTCTGAAATGTTAAGATATGTGAAGTTAAATTACTACATATCTTTTGCAGTGCCATTGCTAAACTACCAAAAAAAATATATATATATATACTGAAGCAGTCTTTGTCATTAATAGACAAGTATTTTTTTTTTACTGAAGTGTGTACAGGTTATTCACATGAACTGGTAAAGTTAAATGTTTATTGAAATAAGTAAATATGGAGCCCCTAACAGCAACTGAAATATGAAATTACACAGAAGTTACATTTTATGTTTAGGCAACATAAACTTAATGTGTATATAAAACTTATTTTGGTCAGGACTAATTAAAAATTAAAACCTTGAACAAGATGTCATCTCAAATCTCACACCTGTAATTTTTGATTGCACCACAGTGAATATGCATCCTGAAAAGCATTTACAGGTGTGCTGAATGTCTTTTAGGATCTGATCGTTAAGTACTGATTGGTGAGCAGGTGTGACAAATGCATTTTGGGTAAGATCTTGTCTTGACCGTGTTATCAAAGTAATTTTATGTTATTGTTCAAAGTAGTTTCAGTTGATGCAGATTATATCAGTTTGCTTTTGCTGTCTTGTTTAAATCTCTGACCCATGCTAATGTCAAGTTGAAGACTTTAAAATTTAACTCTCAATGTTTTAAGCACAGAATTGTATTATTACTGTATAATCATGACAACAGTTATTGACATGACAAATGAGGACACTGTGTTAGTGGCTATGGAATCAACTGCTTGTGAACCTCATCATGCAGCTCTGCCTGAACTTTCTGGAGTTTCTTCCATAACATCACAGGTCATAAGACTGCAAGTACTAATGTTGTCATGAATTCTTTTAATAATGTAGTGTATTCTTGTTTTATGTATGTGGTCTAGCAGTTTGTATGGTGTTTTTTGCTATGTGCAGAGTGAGACTGCTGAAATCTCTGAAAAACAGCAACTTCGAGTTTACTTGAAGGTGCGCCCTTTCAGTGAAGAGGAGCTCAAAAGCAATGAAGATCAGGTATTGTAGAACTTGGTGTAAGGGTGATGATACATGGGGCAGCTTTTTTTTGAGTAATGTTGTGTGATTAATTTCCAACTGAGAATGGGTAACAAATTTCTATCTGGATACTTTAGATCAGTTTTGGGCTCACCTGGTTGCCCGTTGACAGCAACATTGCTCAAAAAGTTGCCCCGTGTGTCATCAGCCAAATGTTAATCAAGTTGTTTGCTTTAGGAAATGTTGGACTTATATGAACATCCTTTTTCTTGCAGGGTTGTGTTGTATTGGAGGACTCTGAGACCATTGCCCTTCATGCTCCTAAAGGATCTGCCACCATGAAAAGCAGCGAGAAAGGAATTGGTCAACAGGTTTATAAATTTAGCTTTACCCAGGTAAAATACTATTTTTAAAAACAGAATTTGGATGAATCTTATTTCTACAGATATTATTTATTTTTTTGTAATGCAGATCTTTGGGCCAACATGCACTCAGGCAGAGTTTTTTGAAGGCACAATCAGTTCACAGGTGCATGACTTTGTTCATGGCAAAAATGCATTAGTGTTCAGTTATGGTGTGACCAATGCTGGAAAAACATACACCATACAAGGTGAACTTAACATAGACATTCACACGGGATATGCATCCCATGATATCATCTTTTGTTGGGTGTTTGTAATCGTACATGTGTCTGTTTTAAGGTTCTCAGAAAGACCCTGGCATTTTGCCACGTGCTTTAGAGGTTGTGTTTAAGCACATTGCTGGCTGCCAGTATGAGCATATGGACCTAAAGCCATATTTGAGCTCAGATGTGCAAAAATTGGACTCTGAGCAGCTAAAAGTAGAGAAGAATGCCAAGGCAGCACTCTTCAGTTTGCTAAAAGAGGTAAGACTGGTCTGCACATGACTTAAGTTTTGGCTTAAATAAGTTATTCTTTGATATAGCTGCCTGTAGTTTGCTGAAAACAGATTCCAGAGAGAGAGATCAATCATATGTACTGTTTTCTTTTCAGGAGCCTGAACCCACAAAATCCAGTAGAAGTAGAAGCTCAACATCCTCAGTCAGTAGTTTGTCATTTTCCAGCATTTCATATGACCACACAGGTAATGAGCCTTATCACTAAAATGTGTAGAAAAGACCGTGTGTAAGGACCTGGTTTCAGATTTATGCCCATGTCTTTCAGCCGACAGTGTTGATGGGATGGTTGAAGGGCAATGTCTGTACTCTGTTTGGGTGGCATTTTATGAAATCTACAATGAGCATGTGTATGACCTGCTTCAGCTAGCCCACACCAGCAAAACCAAAAGACGTCTTGCACTGCGGGTTTGTGAGGACAGCACAGGGAGCTCTTACATTAGAGGTATAGTTTCTTCATTAAAAGAAAAGCAAATGAGATGTTTATTTACTACTTAAGGCTTTTTTGTAAAGGTAGTTGGTGTCTTTGTAGATTTAAGATGGGTTAATGTGCAGAATGCAGAGGAGGCTAGTAAGATCCTACGTGTGGGCAATAAGAACCGCAGTGCAGCAGCAACCAAGATGAACCAGTCATCCAGCAGAAGGTCACTTGTTTACCCCTTTTTTTTTTTTTTTTTAAAAAAAAAGCTTTTTGTGTATTCCAAATATAAAGGTGCTTAATACAGTATATGCGTTGCAATTTAGTGCAGCCTGTAAATTTAAAGCAAATGAAGCTGCCAAAAAAAACCCCACTTTGGTCTGTTTGCAGTCATAGCATCTTCACCATCAAACTGATACGCATGGAGGGAGGACATGTTCAGGGACTGTCAGAGTAAGTGAAATGCATACGTTTTGAAATGCATGTTTTGAAAGTAACACCTCTTCTTTTCTTGCATAAGTCTCTCACTTTGTGACTTGGCCGGCTCTGAAAGGTGTAACAAAACCAAAACATTTGGAGAGCGTCTGAAAGAAGCTGGTAATATAAACAATTCCCTGCTGATTCTAGGCAAGTGTATTGCAGCACTCCGGAATAACCAAGGTTGCAGGTACATGCAAATACTAACTAGATGGTTAAGAGTGTTGGGTTTATATGTGCTGTGTTCAAAACTGTGTTCCTGTTTGCTTCTCTAGGATGAAGATTAGTTATATCCCATTTCGAGAAAGCAAACTGACAAGGCTCTTTCAAGGAATGTTTTGTGGGCGTGGCAGGGCTTCCATGATTGTGAATATTAATCAGTGTGCCTCAACTTATGATGAGACCCTCCATGTGATGAAGTTCTCTGCTGTTGCCAGACAGGTTTGTGAGGACTGTGTGTGGGGTGTTTTTGTTTGGGGTTGTGTGTGTGTGTTTTTTGTTTTCTTTTTTTTTTTTTTTGTAGTAACCAGTAGAGGGCAAAGTATGTGCAGAGGTCAATATTTTACAATACTGACTGACACAAAACTGAATTTAAGTCTAATTTAGCTGAAATTTGTATTCACTTGTATACTCATAAACAAATGTGCATGCTAAGCAGTACACTGTTTTAAAACAAAAAGGAAATTGTAGCCTACCGGTAATTTTCTGCCCGGACATTATCCAGTAATTTTACTGACATTTCTGTTAGCCCTAAAACACAGCCCTGAAACCCCTGTAAAAATATTCATCCTTTTCCTTCATATTAATACAACACATTGTGCCCTCTTTTTACTGATTTGTTTTTTTTTTTTGTTTTTTGTTTTTTTTACAGTGTGCACATGCACTACAAAGCAATTAAGCAAGCAACACAATTGTCACATTTATCACATATACTATGTACCATAGTAAGTAAATACCATGCAAAGTTCATTTGTGATGAATTTACATGAGATTTATGACTTTAAACAATCCTTTTGATACTGATTCATTAAAACTGATTCATCTCCGTAGCATCATGTCTAGACTTGCTAGAAACAATAAAAATATTACAAAAGTCTATTTTGCACTGTTAAAGAAACCGCTGAAAAAAATGCCCACTGGTGAAATATAGTAGCCAACATTTGAAGTGGACCAAAACCTTTAATCAGAGTTGTCCTAAAACAAAAACAATACCCGTTCTTGTCTTGGGACAACTTTGATGAACTTTTTTTGATCCACTTCAAATGTTGACTACTGTATATTATGCATTTTATTTTCAAATTTGGTGGCGGTGATCAGCAAGTTACTGAAATCACTGATAGTTTCATTGTCCACCAGCAGGTGGCACGACATCCTCAGTAACCTGGCAGAGATCTTCATGCACATTGTAGTGCTGTATGGAGGGGCCTTTTTTCTCTCAGATTACGTCTGTCTCTCTCGTGTCAGGTTTTAGCGGGGCCCCTCGTCCCCAGAGACAGATTACATTCAAACGCACCATTCAGCGCAAACGACACGCCAAACATACTGAATCACGACCAGCTTTCCCAAGCGCTCGCCAACTGCTGCACCGCAAAATGAAACGCAGTTACAGCGGCCGGATCGGTGGCAAACACCTGCACATCATTAGTCATTAGATTTGTTAGCGCTTTCGGCTCGGTTTGCACGCACGGATGAAGGTGCACGAGAGAACTCGAGGAACCCGCTGATTGCGCGTGAAAGGGCGCACATCTCCTCCAATTGTGCCGTCATGTAGTGACGAGAACAACGCCACGCTTTACACGCTCGGGGTTCAAAGTGCTGGTAATTAAAGCAGGCCTTTGCGTTTCGCCGTGCCGAGTAATTCGCTTTTAATCAGATAGGACAAGCTGCCGTGATGAGCCGTTGAAAAGACACTCGAGAGAGCTAATGAAAGAAACAGAGAGCAAAGGAAAGGGCGAATTAGGAAAACAAAGAGCTGATTATCATAAGAAAATAAGCTTTGTGCACTTAAAGGAACCAAAAATGAAAAAAATCTGTCATCATTTACTCACCCTCATGTCGTTCCAAACCTGTGAAACACAACATTTCATACAATAAAATGGCTTTTGGAGTCCAAAAGACCATAAAAGCACTCGTGCACTATATTCCAAGCTTTCTAAAGTCATACGATAGCTTCGTGCACAAAGCAGACCGAGTTATTATTTGAAAGTTGACCATTGAAGCTCTGAAATCTGATTTATATATCTATTCACGTTACTTAAGTTATGATCAAGTACAAGAACAATGGTTTTGAGATGTCAAACCATTTTGAAAATCTTGTGCACAGACATTCAATCTCCAATACGGTGCATCAAGACCAAAATTTAATTTACTACAGTATTTGTTGAAAACCTTCTCTTTTTGTGTAGTTCTCAAATTTTAATCGTTCACAGTCGCGTCATAATATGAAAGATGCTATGGCGCCCCATATAGGGACATTGAGAGGAAAAAAATTACATTCCAGTGCTTTCGTCTTCTCTTGCAAAAGTTTTACGTTAAGTATGCTTGCAAAACGTGCATGTGTTGAAAGCAAGTGCAACGTTTCTCAAGGTATGTGTACATTTTGTGAGCAAACGCAATGTTTCTCTGCATGGGAAACTCAAAAGATTTGGCAGCAAATGCAACGTTTTTCAGGGGAACGTTAAAGTTCTGGGAAATGCAAGTTTCTCAGATGAACGCAAACATTTTGCAAGCAGATGCAAAGTTTCTTGGGGGAATCATAAAAATGTGTCAACAAATGTAAAGTTTCTCAAAAAAAAAACAAAAAAACATTTTGCTAGCCAACGCAATTTTTCTTAGGAGAATGTAAAAGTTTTGCGAGCAAAGGCAATGTTTCTCGAGGGACTATAAAGTTCTGTAAACGTGCATTGTTTCTTGGGGGAACGCAAAAGTTTTGCGGACAAATGCAAAGTTTCTAGAGGGAAAACAAATTTTTTTGCATGTGAACGCAACATTTCTCTGGAATTGCAAACTTTTTGCCAGCAAATGTAGTTTTTCAGGGGAACATGAAATGTTTTTGCAAGCGAACGCAATGTTTCTGTGAGATTGTAAGTTTCTCGGGGCAATAAAACATTTTTTAGCTAGTGAACACGATGTTTCTCAGGAGAATGTAAAAGTTTTGCAAGTGAATGCAATGTTTCTGAGGGGACGCAAAAAATTTGCCAGCAAATGCAAAGTTTCTCAGGGGAACGTAAAACCGCTTTGCGAGCGAACACAATGTTTCTCGTGGGGATGTACAGTTTTGAGAACAAATGCAATGTTTCTTGGAGGAACACAAAATTTTGCCAACAAATACAAAGTTTTTCCAAAGGAATTCAAAAGTTTTGCGAGCGAACGCAACGTTTCTCTGGAGAAGCAAAAGTTTTGCCAGCATATGCAAAGTTTTTCAGGGGAAGGCAAAATGTTTCTGGATGAACGCAAACATTTTGCTAGCAAATGCATAATTTCTCCAGGAAACACAATTTTGTGAGCAAACGCAAACGTTTTGCCAGTAAATACAAAGTTTTTCAAGAGAATTCAAAAGTTTTTCTAGCAAATACAAAGTTTCTTTACGGAATTTTATAGTATTGCGAGTGCACTCAATGTTTCTTGATGAAACTTTAAAGTTTTACCAGCAAATGCAAAGTGTCTCGGAGAAACGTGACAGTTTTGTTTGCGAAAGCTAAATTTCGAAATGCGAATGCAAAAGTTTTGTGAGCAAAACTTGCCAGCAAATGCAAAGTTTTTCAGGAGAACATGAAAGCTTTGTGGGCGAAAACAACATATGTCAGGGACTGCAAAAGTTTTCCAAGTGAACGCAAATGCATTGAAATATAATTTTTCCTCCCATCTCATATTTTTTTCCCATCACCATATCGTAATGTAGCACGTCATATTTGAACTGAACATCTGTGTGAATGCGATTTGACAGCTGCAGTGGAAAATGTCAGTAAATAATGCCTTAAATTTGGATCTCTTCCTCAAACAAAGCATCTCATGACTTCAGAAGATGTAGGGAGTCACATGGACTGCTTGGTTCTGACCAATCAGGATGGAAGAGAGGATTCTTCTGTTCATCCAACACAATTTAACCCTATGTGACTTCGGACAGATCTAGTGAAGTTTCATTTGCCGAGTCTCTGGAAGCCTGCACATTTCATCTGATTGCGTAGGACGAGGCGGCCTTGAAAATCCTCCCGTAATCCCGCAGAGCGAGTCGAGGACCGGCCTCTCTGGGGAAGCAGGGCCTGAAGAAATAAATTCAAAGGTGTTTTAACAGTAATATATCCAGCACTCACCTCCATCCGTGCATTGTGGGTTTTGGATCAGCTGTGAGAGTGTGTTTATCATTACTCCGGCGGCAATGAAATACAGATGTTGCATCTATACTGGGATGACCGGTCGTGTGATAAAAGGAGAAACTTGACACCCCAACGTTTAGAGAAGAAATAAAGAGTGAGAGAGCATAGTGAGAAAGATCGGTTTCCCAGATCGGCTGTAAGAAGGCCGCAAGAAGAATAAATGTATATTTATTTTTAAAAATTCTAAAATTATATTTACATAAATGTTATATTGTTTTTAAATATGTAATTATATTTTTTTCAACTTTTATAAACATAAAAATATATACTTTTATAAAATAATGTAAAAATATTTTTTTAAATATTTATTATTTTATTTTCATGCTTACAAAAAGAATGATGCAAAATTGCTGTGCAAACCTTAGAAACTGGCTAAATGAGTGATATTTTTGTGCCACCAGTAAGGGGAGATCTAACCCTGTATATTGTATAACTATACAAACACTTATTAATAATAAGCATTTTACAAATGGGTTCTAATGTGGCTCATCCAATCAGAATTTAGTGAAAAAAATCCTTTTATAGCATATAATTTACCCTGGTCCTCTAATGAAGTTTCTGACTAAGTAACACTTCAGTATGTCATCTGATCCCAGATCAGAGCACAAACACAATTTAAGCATTAACCTCTGACAGTTTTATCCGGTCACATGACTGGGCCAGCAGAGCCATGACGTCATCTCCCGTTCGTCACACTGAGCTAATCTAATTAGGCCCATCCGTGAGCGTCTTTCTGGGTCATCAGGGCTGATCCTCCCTCTTTGTCTCCAAACACAAGAGCCACGCGAGACACGAGCAGGTAAAAGCTCCCAGGGGCACGTGAGAGTTCACAGCGGGACAGACGCCCTCCTTGAACTCGAGCCGGGCGAGCATGTTTGTTTATGAGTGACACCTGTGACTGTGGCGTTTCTGAAGTACCTCTGATTGATCACATTACTTGGTGCGCAGCCAAAGAGCAGAGAGACAGGACACATCACTTGTCTGTCTGTGATCCGCTGGAAACACAGCTGTGCTGTCAGGTCAACATGATACTGAAATGATAATTAACACATCCAGATGGAATGAATAAATACATGCATGAAAAAAAAAAAAAAAAAAAAAAAAAAGGAGTTTGGTTCAGTTAGTTCTTAAAGCTGGAACAAAATAAAAACAATATAAGCTCCAAGGCAAAGGAAGTTTTTTTTTTTTTTTTTTTTTTTTTACTTTATTTTTGCTGTATATTTCAAGTTTTTATATTGCTTTATATTTATTCAAATTCCTAGATATTTTATACACGTGTTACGTGTGTGTGTGTGTGTGTGTGTATACACACACACACACACACACACACACAGGTCAAAAACATTAATATTTAACATGACAACATTAGTTTACACCAATGTAAAATAATAATGATAACCATTGTTTGCACATTTTATTTTATTACAGTATTTGTATATATTAACATACAAATACTTGCATAAAACATCATTGCATTAGGTAATTTATCTTTTTTGACAAATTATGTTCATTAACGTTTCCATGTTTGTGTACTCTCTCTCTCTCTCTCTCTCTCTCACACACACACATATATTATATATAATATACATATATTATCACATACACATATAAATATTATATATTAATATGTTTGTAATACATTTTATATATACATATCTATCGCTTCAGAATTCATTCTTAAATTCATAAAGAACATAAAAAATAAATCAGTAACACATGTAAGTTTTTAGAAACTTAAATACTTGTGTTTATAAATATATATATATATATATATATATATATATATATATATATAGCTAGCTAGCATTGGATGATTTACTTTGTTCATGTATTTTCACAGAATTACAAATGTCATTACACTTTAACATGTTCATATACCGTCATACATATATCTTATAATGTTACCCAATATTCACTGCGGTAATCATTGTCGAGGTTTCAGTCGGAGAGATGCAGGGGAGTTTGAAATCATCTGTGAACTCAAACTTTATACTCACTTCCAGCTGCAAAATACAAATTTCCTCTCAATTGATACACATGCTGAGCGAAATAAGGCTTAAACATGTTTTACACGGTGATTTTCCCTCAGCAGGCACGTGGAAATGGGCGTTGATGGAACAAACAGACGCGAAAGTCCACATCCAAACGGCCCCCGTTCCAAATCGCTGTTATATCGTTCCTCATACAACCTTAATTTACATTCCGAAATTCCAGTGGGTGATTTTGACACTTCTCGAGTTGCTTTCCTTCTTTACATGTGTAAATAAAATGGTGGAAAGCACAGCGTCTAGTGCGTAATCAAAGAAGCGGCACAACACAGATGCGATCAAATGAGTTCATGGAGTTTACCGTGGGATTCGGCTCTCTCTTTGTCCCACAGCACAATAATCCTTCACCAGGACGTCCTGAAGTTTACTGGAACTGGTTTACTGATCTCAAAGTCTCAAACACTCAGCAGAATACTGCAAATTACCTCCTGATGTTTTTAAGGTGAGTGTACCTGTTATACTTTAATACTGCATTAAAAATTCTGTTGCGTTCTTTCAGGTATTCCTATCATTTAGAACCAATCCTAATTTCAGCATCTTTATTAGAACACATTCAGTAGTTCACAGTGAGAATATAATGATTCTCATAGAATAAAAAGCCATTGTGGAACATCATCAAATTTTTAATGATTTTAAAAACGTTTGTATCTCCAAATGTTATCTTAATTGATCCCATTAGGATTTTTCTATATTATGATACATTTAGACAGTCTTGTAGGATTTTTTTGACTATGTATAATAGGAAAATACACACCAGCAGCCTTACGGCTTTAGACTGGAAAATTATTTTCACATATCAAGTGTAAATATGCTATAATAAGCTTCAATAGAAAATATCCATTTTTTTATTGTAAATATTATAAAGATCTAAAGTAAATCTATAATGCCATCAGTGATTTTTAATTGAGGAAACTTATCAACCTGCAATTTTTATACCAATACAGATTGCTTTTTTGTGCCTATATTAACAATACTATATTTACCATAGGCCTTGTACAGTATTTATGTGATGCATATGCAATTGTGACTATAATAAATTAAAATAACAATAACAGTGCATATTGTAAATAGTAATTTGGTAATGCAATCAGTGTGTTTTAGAAGAGCAGAATCCTTAAACGCTCGTCAGCAGATAACTTTACACTACAGAATGGCAAAATAATTTCATATATATGGCGTTTATCGTGTGTGTAAATAAACAGTAATATTAACAGTGTTAAGTGCAACTTTTCTGTAAAATAACTTGTTAATCTGTTGAAAATGATCACATTTTGTGCGGGTATTATACAGTTCGGTATTTATTATGACAGTAATCACCATAGAATTTTCTTTACAAGGAAAAAGTAACATTTAATGCTTAATAACTCAAAAAGTAACTAATATTTGATTGTGTCATAATGTTTTTAATTTAAAAAAAAAGTGCAGTGGTCACATTTCATTATTTTACAGTTATTCTGTATTCTAGTAAGTGTAAACTAAAGAACTGTGATTGGTGTGGCACCACTTTATAACGTGAAATTTATACAATGATTTATGCAGCTTGTACAGTATGGTTTTAACTGCATGTGGAATGTGCTTTCTCATGTAGTTTGATGAATCTAAGTATCTCCTGTGCTCTGCCAGACGCTACAGCTTCTGCTCGGCAGAGTTATTGAAAGTGACTCAAGCAAAAGTGATAGTTTTGTGGTTTTTCACTGTGGTTTGGTGGTTTTGGCAGCATGCTTGACTCATCTATATCGTCTTAGTCACTGTGGTTTCAATGTGGTGCCATATCGCTGCTGTAAAAGCTCCTATTAGTGCATCACTGAAGCATTCTGGGTAAATGGATTTGGTCCTTGTGGCTGTAGAAAACTCGGCGATCGTGCATTGGTGGTGGAGTATTATTTGTAATAATCAGAATTTGCCATATCATCATTTTCGAATAATCATAAGTGGCTTTAAAGCTTAATTTTTTTTCATTTTTAATTTTTGCTCCAAAGTCACAAAACCACAACTGCATTGACTAAATGCAAAATGCATGCTTTTGCACGAAGTCAGCTGCTTATGCATTGCTTTTCACAATAAATGTCAAGTCATCTTTCCAGAAAACAGCGAGCGCATTGAGCGATCAAAAACATTTCAATTTAATTCCTCTATAATCAGTAGAGCAACCTCAGGACAGTTGGAAGGAACTTGAGATCTGTTGAAAACAGCGGTGGAGTCTGAATAGTCACGAGAGCTGAGGAGAAAAGCTTCTCTTTCACTGACCCTGAGTGTCTGTACGTGCGACTTTTGGTGGGCTTGTTTACCTCTCTGGCTTCTTTTGACTCGTCTGCAGTTGACCCAGTTCTGCGAGCGCGCAAAAATGCAGCGTGCACGCGCGTCCCCTCCCCCAGCGCTTCCTTGTAAGAGTCGCAGAGCACGGAGAGAGTTCATTTGAGGACAGGGAAGTGCTTTCTTTTCCAGCGTGAATCATGAAGGAAAAATGAACCCCTGGAACTAGTTGCCCCCTTCATTTTGGCATGTTCCTCCCCTTTGCTTTATTGTCTATTTTGGCTGAACTTGCAGTTCTTCCTTGAGCTGCCAAGAAAACTTCAAGTCCTTTAAAGATACAGCGAGCGAAAGCTAGTTCCTGCCTCTGCCGCGTCTTGAAAGCAAATGAAAATAAATCTTGTTAGGATTCGGCCATTTCTTCCTGCTTGGTTGTGAATTGGGTCAGAACTCTGTCCCTAAGTGTCCCGTGCGGGATTTAGACCTCACTGAGGGCTCTAACAGTTTGAAGAGGTCCATTCTCCCTGCTTTATGCCCCCTACAAAGTGAATTTACAACGTGATCTCATTAGTATTCGTAGCTACGTGCGTACAGTGAGCTGTTTTTGGACAGAGACTTAAAAGTAAAACATCAGTGTACACTTTTACTTATGAACAAATTCAGAGACGTAATGCTGTTATTGTTAAAACTATTAGAAATCGTTTTCATTGAGTGAAACAAACTAGACATGTTTCCTTAACTGAAATGAAATAAGTTTAAGGTTGAAGTACTAAAAATTTGATTAAAAAAGGGAAACTAATAAAACTTACAAGCACATAACACTTGAAACATACAAATAAAAAGCTAAAGAGTTCAATACGAGTTTATAATACTGAGACATACAATAGTTTATGAATCCTTTGAGGTTTGAATGGATTTCATTGGTTGATTTAATTGTAAAGGTTCATTAAATATATTTCTGTTAATGTTGTATTTAATAAATCGCACATCAACGTTATTGTCGCCAAAATTGCATTCATTCTTGCATCCATTGTTCAACATTTTTGCTTATATTTCATACTCGTGGAGCTATTAAACCTCAAAAATGACTTTTTTTGTAAACAAACGCGTTTACTATTAAAAAGGTCTTGAATAGTTAGAGAATGAGATCGTATTGAATAATTGCGTATTTTGAGTAATTATTGAAATTTTATGTCTCTAAAGTTGTTCATAACTGATATCAGTATATTGTATATTGTCGATATTGTATTTTGGATTGTCTACCCAACATATGTATATATGAATACCAAAAGAGAACCAATGTGTTTGCTATACAAATTGTGGATAGTACAGTCAGGTACAGAGCTCTCCAGAAAATATACAACTTATAACCACATATCTCATCATGTGATTTGTGTGTTTGGATACAATGTGTCAAATTCAGATTCAAACACCTGATGAAGCTTGAAAGAGCTTAATATATTCATTGGTGCTGCCTCGTACCATGTTGTTACAGCTCTAAAGCATGAAACTTTAGCCATTATTAGAAAAAGAAGCAAGCCGGACGTCCAAAGACAACAGTTAAGCACCTTCAGTTGAGTCATGCTTGGCCATTTTAAACATCCGCTGTGCTGTTTTACAGCCGAACATGAGTCGAGCTCTTCCTCGTCGCCCTGATGGTTTCCCCAGCGGTGAAAGACAAGAGTCGGCCACTGCTTTTGATTGAAGAGCAACATTCTCAGGTAGCAGCTGGCCGAGTTTGAACAGACTCGGGAATGGCAAACGGCCTAATTAGAATGAATTACCTTGCTGTTGGTGTTCCTGGAGCCTGTGATCAGCTCCGGCAAGGACGTGGAACTGGCGTGCTTACTTCCTATTGGCCGGTATTTGAGCGGGTGCGGATGGTAACAGATATTTTGATTGGTGTGCTAGTGATGCATCTCTGACTGCAGTGCTTAGTAAAAAGCACCATTGCGGTTGCATCCATTCCAGACAGAATATAGGC